>JAOSBK010054200.1:0-17029 GCA_027568895.1 Erythroxylum shatona
AATAATAATAATAATAATAATAATAATAATAATAATAATAATAATAATAATAATAATAATAATAATAATTGTTATTAAGGAAAAGGTTATGATAGGGTTGGAGAAGAGGAGAAGAGGATCAGAGAAGAATCTAGCAGCTTTTGGAGTTCAATTCACGTGACTTATAGCGTGAATTGAATTTACAAAGGGAGGAGGGTTTAAACCCACGCGTGCATTGAATTCTTAGCTTTCTTGTTGTTCCAAACAACTGAATTGAATTCAATTACATACTTGAATTCAATTCAGCCCTTTCCAAACGGTCTGTTAGTGATCAATGGAGTTTAATCCTAAGAGTTCCTCCACTCTTACTAAATCTTCATCATTTTTATTTGTTGATTCATTAAATTTAGGCTATATATATTGCTTATTTTCTACAGTCTCAGAGGGAAAGTTAAAGTAGGGAGGTTCCATTCCCATTGTTCAGTATAATCTCCTTGTAAGAATACCCCTCCTATATTTTTCAATTCCTTACTCTGTTGTGAAATTGATGGTTTTTAGTGGTATACGACTTTTGTTGAGTCTTCCAACATTTCGTCAAGATTTTTTAGATGCGTTATGTTTTCTACTAGTGCTTGAGATATACTAGTTTATACAAAAATTTTAGAAAAACTAATTCTTTTCATAGATGCAATATATTCATTCATGCATAATGGGTTAGTCAATGAAGCTTGTAAGGGATGTGCTTGAGTTTTAACCAATCCACCTTCAAACTAGAAGCCCATCTTTGTATAAACATTGACTTATCATTCATATGTCAAAGCCTGATTTAAGAACCTTATATACCTCTTCCACAGAACCAAACATGAAGATAAAGATCCCTTTGTTAATTGATAAGTGCCTATGTTAATCCCATTCTTTTATAGTGAAAATTTGCCTAGACTTGCATTAATAGGAACAAGAGTCTCCTAATAACAAAAAGATCGATAAGGCAGGAGTTGTACTTCGCAACATCTTGCATTAGGATTTCCTTGAGAAGGGTAATAATGGTCTAACCTTCATTGGTTGATGGTGGTATATAACTAAGCTTAACAATTGGAGAAGAGTTTCTATCAACTTGACACCAAACCTTCAAGAAAGTGCTAACAAATGTATTTAGAGTTTTATCATGACTAGTTCTTAAGATAGCAATTGCATCAAAGGCCTAACGAGAGTTGGTCTAAACTCTAGAGCTAGCATAGAGGGGAATGCCAGCGCTAGAAAGTGAAGGAAAATAAGATGGTTGCATAGTCATTCAAAGTTAGAAAGAGGGAGGATAGGAAATTCAAATTTTGAAAAAATTAACATAAATGGTAAAGTGGGAGACTAAAATGGAAGTAAGCTAGAAGAAGAAAAGAAAAAAATAATAAATAAAGGAAAGAACAGATAAAAATAAAAGAAACAAGAATAAAAGAGGTAAACTAGGTATGGTAGAAGAGAAAATTAATTGTTGAGGATGAAAAAAGAGTAATAACTTAAAGAGAAGGGGACAAGAAATAGAGAAAGTTACAACTAAAGCTAGAATTGAACATAAAATAGAAGCTAAAGGACATTATCAGGTGAAAGTAAGGAGATAAAATGCTAGAGAAGGATGTAGGATGTAAATGATTTGTATGACATGAGAGCCAAGTTAGAGAGAAAAGAGAATGCCTCACTCCACATATCTTTATTTTAGGTTAGGTTAAAATTTAGTTATCCTTTCAGTTATTATGTATTACTTATATTATTTTAGTATTTTTTGTATTTCTTATGACTATGTGATTCGGTACTGAGGTATACTTTAGTACATTAGCTAAACACCTAAGAATATGTGGATAGTGTCACAAAGAGGTTAGAAATTTCTCAATACTAACTTTGTCACTATTGTAATTTAATAACGCTAAATACTAAGTTTCAAGTAATTTTATAACAATAATTCTACAGGTTAATTGTTTTTTACATATAAGGTGTTCAATTAATTTTATTTAAGTCATCTCTTTTAATTAGATTTACCTAATTCACTCTTCTCTTGGGTGTATTGAGGTCAACCATCTCATTTTCTAGCTTATGAGTGATGGACACTCCAATAAATGGAGAACTATTTATATCATAGTTATACAAGATTTTTTTAATAAAAGTATTCTTTATCTATATGATGTACTTTTGCAAGTGTACCATATTCTTTGTTTATTTTTAGAGAGCTTTTAAACTTTTAATAAGGTGTATAATTTATCCTTTGCTTATATGAATTTTGAGTTCACAAATTTTCTTTTAAGAGATTCTTCTATATTAGCATGTATAATATTTTCTTAATTCTCTTTGTTCTTACTTCTAAATTTACTTAAAGCTTCAAATTCAACTTTTAGCTTCTTGTTCTTGCTTTTAAGACAATCATGTTCCTTTTGATTTCTTTTATATCGAAATGACAATTTCTTCTGTTCTTCTACTAATTCCTCTCAACTTTTAGTTAATTTATTATATATAGGGTTATTATCTTTTCCTTTAAGCATGAATTTCAAGTTTAATGATATTTTTAATATGAAAAGCGCATGTTAGTTAATTGATGTTCATAAGGTTCATTTTTTGAGTCAATTTTGAGCCATGCCATATTACTTTCAAAGCCTTTGACTTTCATACTTCTTCTCATACTTGTCATTAGTGAGTGTAGGACATTAAAACTTAACAAATCTTAATTTTCTATATTTTTAATGTGTTATTATTTCTTCTTCTAAATTAAAATTTAACAAAACACAATTATACATAAAGGCAAAAATAGTTAAAATAATGTAATGTTTAAATGTAACGTAAGAGAGAGAGAGAGAGAGAAAGAAAAAAACCTAGATTTTATCATAGGTTGGTCACTCTTAGAGCCAATTACATTACATATGTCATGTTTGAGCTTAAATTTAGTAAGCAATTTTATTTCAATATTTAAAGATTAAATTTTAACAACCTTAGGAGATATAAAAATACTAGCACAAATTTTTGTTAAAAATTTAATAAACAAATAATCATATAGGACAAGATAATTATAAATTCTTTGATCAATAAAATTAACAATCATTTATATCAATTATGACAAATAGAAGATGATAACAACATTTCTCTTTTTACCTTACTTATTCTTATACCTTTTGAACAAAAGATCCTTGTATAGACTCCAACATAGTTGTCGAGCTTAGATGGACCCTCCAAAATAAGAAGAAAATTCATTGGAGTTATATACATAAGGAACAACACAATCAATCACCCCCAAAACGGATTGGACCATGTAACCCACCTAATTACTTGCCCTTAAAAGAGGAGAAAAAGTTACATTAATAAAAGGATAATATTGAAAGCAATAAGATCAAAAATCACATAAATACTTTTGTAATTTAACTAAAAATCCATATTACTAGACTCAACTTAGACAATCCCCATGTACAAGAATCATAATTAATGGACTTAAGCTGGTAATTAATACTCCCTTATATAAATCATCAAGCTAAAAATGATCTATGTTAATACCCAATTTTTGTTGGACATTCCTAGCGTAATAAGAATCATAATTATTGGACTTAAGTTAGTAATTTATACTCCCTTGTAAAAATCTTCAAGATCATCTTAAAATAGTTAGTTTAAGATATTTATAACTAAGTGAATGTAATCAATAATGTAAAAAGGTTGTATAACATTTTAAGTTATAATATCTTGTGTTTTGAATAAAATAATGGGATTTCAAACTACAAAGAAAAATATTTCTTGATACTTCATGCATCTTTTAAGATTTACATTTAATCTTATAAAAATAAGTTTGATGTCAAATAAAAGAATAATTTTATATAATACCATAAGTAAATAACTTTTACATAATTAGGAGGAAGAAAAAATATAATACATTTGAGAGCATAACAGAAAGAATTAGTGATTTATATTAGTTATAGTGGAAACTAGCACTTTTTATTGCTTTAATGGAAATATATACACATAAAGGAGATTAAGGCATGTATTAGATATATTTATAAACTAGTTACGTGATAAAAGAATGTGAAAAATTGTTGAATGATTAATAAAATAAGTTTATAAAATTGCAAAATAAATTACAATTAATTCCATTACTAAGATTCAAAACGAAAAATCAATTCTAATTTCTAAAGTAACGTAATCATCATTATGACAAGTCTGAATTGAACTAAATTAACTTAAAAAATGCCTAAACATGTTAAAGTTTCTCTTAAACATAGTTCACCTTAATACTTTTGATAAGTTGTAAGCCAATTATATCAAGGTTATAATTTTCAATTCTTCACTCCAATTGCTTGTACATGCATTTTTAGCATCATTTGAAGTTTCTTTACCACCAAAACAACTTGAATTTTGAATTATTTAAGCTATCAAGGTGAAATGCACCCTATTAGTAACTGTTTCAGTATTTTTAAGTTAAACATTCTTTATTTCCAACTTCACTACTTGTTATAGCTATTGCTTCTTTATTTGTAAACTTTGATTAAGCCATAAGTAACTTCTGTTAGAGAAATGCACTAAAGACAATCACCTTTAGCACTTATTGTACAAATTATTTTATGATTAATAAATACATTTTTCATTATTTCAATGTTCATACATTTATGGATTTGATGTTGATCTTAAATTGATTTAGTAAAGTCCTTGATACAAAACATAGCATGGAGGAAATCATGATGAGATCACAATAATAAGACTCCTATCATGTGAAATTATATTAGTATCTAAACTTTCCCTAGTCATAGGATTAATGAGATGGGATGTCATTAATCCAGATAGACTAGCATATGTCATACTCCTTGATTGGATCAAGCAATAAATCTCATAAACTATAGAAATGAGTTGTTTAGAGTTAACATGTGGATGCTTACTAAGGGTACTAAGTACATTGGATTGACGTACTATGAGACAATCATATAGATATTCTATTTCAGTGTCAATGATAGTCTCATTATAGCAATGGTGCAAGTATCCTTTGACTGGAGGTGCCCAAGGATATCTTGGATACTGATCTTGTGCTTTGACACCATTCATCGGTGCCTTTCAAGGGTTACTCATAGGGTGGTGATTGGGTACAGCTTAAGGTATTCAAAGGTAATTGAGTAACCAAGAAAGGATTTACCACTCCTGCTAGAAGGAGATAATATCCGCAACCTCTTATCGGGGTCATTACTCAGGAGTCTCTAGCCATAGCATTTATGTTTCATGAAGAGAGTCTTTAGTGATACATAGAGTAATGAGATCCTCAGGACAAGATCCAATGTCACTTCGACTAGATGTGACGTAGTCATTCTAGTGGGAGTTGAAACTTTGACCGTACTTTGAACCAAGTGGGGTATAAATGGTGAAATGACGAATTGTATGGCAATATTGCATATGGAAGGGTTCATAGTTAAACCACTGACTTCCAGTCAATTGGGGGTTATGACATATTGCTAGTTACCACTTTTGACTTACTTGAATTAAGTGTTTGTTCAAGTGGCCAATATAATTAGGAACCTAATCGGTCACACACGTAGGAGATTCGAAGGATCAGTAAATTGGTCTTGAATGGTGATTCAAGGTATGACAATGTGTTTTAGGATTGTGTCAGAATGTGATCATGGTAGAACGGAATGGATTAGAAACAAGTGTTGTTGGCTGCCAATTTGGCCATTAACTTCCTAAACTTTCATTAATGCATGTTATTCATGGTCATTAACTTCCAATAACTTCCATTAATGCATGCTATTGATGACCATTAACTTCCCATAACTCTCCATTAGTGATGGGGTTTATAAAAGGCCAAATGGTACAGAAAATAAAGATGATTTTTATGCATTTTGTGTAAGATACAAGTGAAAGAAAGGTTCTTTCACACACACACATTCTTTCTCTTTAACTCTCACAAGAGTTCTTGCCTTTGCTAGCACAAAGAAAGAATTCTAGCCATCTCCTAGTGAGGTTTCATCCTTCTATCTTCATGTGAACTTTCATTAGAGATGGTCTACATTGATCATTGTAGTTTATGACAACCCAACACGGAGAACATTAAAGAACAAAGGAGTTCGTCGAAAATGTATGTAAACATCTTACATTTCATATTTTTGTTTTCTATATCTATATGCATGAATAGATTTGGCTTTCGATGTTCCGTTTTATTTTTTACTGCATACATTTGATTTATATTATGTATGAGATGCATGATCAGAACCTTACAGTAGTATCATAGCCATCATATGCCTTGTTAGATGTAGAATACATGAAATGTGAAAACTGTTTTCATGGTTGTGACAGCTTAGGGTCCTGTAATGTTTTGTCTGAAATTAATTATAGAAAAATGGTTTTTACAATTTCCATTCACTAATCTATTCATAATATGTACGTTAATGATTCAGTGTGATTGAAAATAATTTTCATGCAATTAAAATGTTTAATTTAGAATTTACAAGACATGCATGAAATTTGTCTTTTTGCTGGGCATGTGATGTCTATTGGCTAAACTGAGGAGGTTACACATGATTTTTGTGGAATTTGATCCTGAAAAAATTATGTGAACATATTTGTGATGTTTTTGTGCCTCTGTAAGTTTTGTAGAATTATTAAAAATGTTTTAATAATTTTATCTAACAAATTTCCAGATCTAAATAGTTTTCCAAAAATTGTAGGATCTTTTTTGGTTGATGTTTTTTTATTTTTATATTTCAGTTCCAAAACCTTAGAAAAAACTTAGGTGATAAAGATGTGTTAATTTGATGTTTGATGCATGACTAAATGATTTTTCTCGAAATTTGATTTCCAAAAAATTTTAGAAGTCATATTTGTTTCCAAAAATTGTAAGATCTTTTTTGGTTGATGTTTTTGTATTTTTATATTTCAGTTCCAAAACCTTAGAAAAAAACTTAGGTGATAAAGATGTGTTAATTTGATGTTTGATGCATGCCTAAATGATTTTTCTCGAAATTTGATTTCCAAAAAATTTTAGAAGTCATACTTGTTATTTTTAGTGTCTAATCGGTGTTTCGATGATAATAATAATTTTTCGGTGATTCCTAAATTATTTTGGTCATCATGAAATGACCTAAAGATGCATAGAATGATGATTTGATTTTATGAAAATTTTTGGAAATTATAAAAACTAATTTTGAATTAATTTCTATAAAGTAATAGATTTTCTAGTAAGACTAGAAAAATTGGCATTTGTGATAAAATTGAAGTTGTTTAACTTTAGACATCAAATAATTATTTTAAGGTAAATTAATTATGAATTAACTTTTGGAATTAGGAATTCATGTTAATTAGATTAATATTAAATCCAAATGAAAAACATAAAACAGTAATTTTAGCCAAGTTAGTAAAAGGAAGATAGTAAATTCAAGTGTTGGATTGGGCCTTTCATGTTAGGAGCCATAAGATGTCATAACCAAAATGATGTGTTTACATACATGCATTAGAGAATGTATGGTTAGGAGAATGTGTAGGCTTAGGCCCTATTTGATTGGGTAGTCCATATCATGCCATATAGTTATAGTATATATATGAGTTATATGTATAAGACCATCTAAGTTAGATGAGACCTTAGTCAAACCCCTCACTTTGAATATTAAAACTAATGCCTTCCTTTAATATGGTGAGAACCAAAGTCCTTTTAAAGTTAGGGTTATTTGGAAAACCTAAGCTCACTTTACATGGGTAAGTTCAAATTATGAAAATAGGATTTTCGGATTAATGGGTCAGTTTTAATTAGAAGTGTTGGTTTGTTAGGCAAACCCAAGATCAACGTGGATAGAGGAGAAGTTGGGTAGTGTACATTAGATGTACACATGTCAAGAGTTGATAGCCTAATGAGTGTGCACACATCAATAGTTGATAGCACTAGATTCAATAGTTACATTGAGGATGCAATTGGTATGATCGATACCTACCAGTTGAACTAACGTGGCTTGTTAGGCAAACCCAAGGTCATTCATAAGGATATTGGATATCGACCCACCAGGAGAATTTCTCTACAAGTTTTTTCAGATTTATATTGAGGGTTATGAATTTGTGAAAATTTGTGGGAGTCATAATGCGTCTTATTAAAGTCCTTATAGATATGCATTTTTGTACATTCTAATTTTTCTTTCTTTGAAAAAAGGTTTCTATTGCCCGAGTCAACACCATAAGTGCTAGTGTGGATCTAAGGTCATTGATTGAAGCTAACAAGTTGACTGGACCAAACCTCCTTAACTGGCTTAGGAACTTGAGAATAGCTCTCAAGTCCGAGAAGCTTGGTTATGTCTTGGAAGAACCACTTCCTGATCCCCCTACTACTGATGCCTCTGATAATGATTAGAGGGCATATAGGAAGCATCTCGATGATAGCAAGATGGCTAGTTGTATTATGCTAGCCACTATGTCACCAGAGCTGTAAAAGCAGCACGAGGCTATGGATGCTTATACTATAGTCTATCATTTTAGGGAACTCTTTGATGAGCAAGCAAAGTCCGAAAGGTTTGAGACTTCACGATTGGTCTTCCACTCCAAGATCTCTAGTGTAGTATGCACCAAAGATGAATGGCTATATCAAGCGGTTGGCCTCCTTGGTTTTTTTTTAAATCATAAATTAAATATTGACTTAATTCTTACAAGTTTAATTGATAGATACTCACAATTTGTGCTTAACTATCAGATGAACAATATATCTAACATAATTCCTGAGCTGGTTATCATGCTCAAGGCAGTTGAGCCATCTGTTTGTAAGGACAAGGTTATGATACTGGTGGACTTTTCTTGTTTGAAGGAAAAGAGCCAAAAGAAGAAGCAATTTGCGGGGCCTAAGAGACGTCTTAAGAAAGCTAAGAAGACTACCTCGAAGGGAACTTGCTTTCATTGTGGCAAGGATGGGCACTGGAAGAGAAACTGTAAGGCCTATCTAGAGTCCCTAAAGTAGAAGAAGGCATTTGATGACTTTTAGACCTAATACATATTGATGTATATGGTTCGATGTCCATACATGCCAAAGGTGGTTTCGTATACTTCATTACCTTTATCGATGATCATTCTTGATATAGGTATGTGTATCTTATGAGATACAAGTCTGAAGCATTTGAAAGGTTCAAAGAATTTAGAAATGAGGTTGAGAAACAACTTGGGAGAAGTATTAAATCACTTTGATTGTATCAAGGTGGTGAATACTTAAGCTAAGAGTTTTTGGATTATTTCAAGGATAATAGAATATTGTCCCAGTGGACTCCACCTTACAGGCCACAACACATTAGTGTGGCTGAGAGGAGAAATTGAACTTTGTTAGATATGGTGAGGTTTGTGATAAGTTTAGTGGATTTACCAAAATCCTTTTGGGGGTATGCACTCGAAACTCCTGTTTATGTATTAAATAGAGTCCCATCTAAGTCAGTTGATATTGTTCCATATGAGATATGGATTAACAAGAAACCCTATCTTTCTCATATGAAAGTTTGGGTTGTCCTCCTTATGTGAAGGATTCAGTTAGATAAGCTTGAAGCTAAATCTGACAAGTGTCTGTTTGTAAGATATCCTAAGGAAACTATAGGATATCAGTTCTACCATGTTTCAGAACAAAAGGTGTTTGTTTCTAAACGTGTTGTCTTTTTAGAGAAAGAGTTTCTTCTAAGGGAAAACAATGGGAGCAAAATTAAAGTTGTGGAAGTTCACGATGCTCAAACAGACGTAGATCAACTGCTTAGACTTGGGTCTATTGTTCATGAAGATGAAACAATAGTTCAATCTTCTAACTCACAAGAAGTTCATGGGTCAGGTAGGATATGTAATATTCCCAAGAGATACAAATTTCTCATAAGTGAACTTAATGACGTATTGCTAATAGAAGATGACTAGCCTACTACCTATGAAGTGGTTCTGAAGAGTTTAGAATCTGAAAAATGGCTTCAAGCTATGAAATCCGAAATGGATTCCATGTATGAAAACCAAGTATGGACTTTGGTTGACCCACCCAAAGGGACAAAACCTATTGGGTGCAAATGGGTTTTCAAGAAAAAAATTGACATGGAGGTAAATATGCTTACACATAAAGCTAAGCTTGTAGCTAAAGGTTATCGTCAAAGGCAAGGTGTTGACTATGATGAAATGTTTAGCCAAGTAGCTATACTTAAATCCATTAGGATACTCCTAGAGATTATCACTTATTATGATTATGAGATATGGAAAATGGATGTGGAGACAACTTTCCTTAATGGAAACCTGACTAAGAAAGTATATATGATACAACCTGATGATTTCATATCTATAAATGAAGAAAAGGTATGCAAGCTTCAAAAATCCATTAATGGATTGACAAGCATCTAGGAATTGGAATATTTGATTTGATGAGAAATTCAAAGAGTTCGATTTCTTACAAAATCCAGATGAGCTATGTGTGTATAAAAAGGTTAGTGGGAGTGCGATCATGTTCCTTGTACTGTATGTAGATGATATATTGCCAATAGGAAACGATGTCTTTTCTTTGTAATTAGTCAAAATTTGGTTAGCTAAGAACTTCTCTAGGAAAGATCTCAAAGAACCAGCTTATATTTTAGGGATAAGGATCTATAGAGATAGATCTAAGAGGTTGCTTGGTCTTTCTCAATCTATATACATAGACAAAATGTTAAAGAGGTTTAGTATGGAGCAGTCCAAGAGAGGTTATCTTTCTATAGTACATGGGATTACGCTCTCTAAGTCTATGTTTCCAAAGACATAGGATGAGAGGACTCGCATAAGCTTGATTCCTTATGCTTCAGATATAGGATTAATCATGCACGTTATGTTATGTACTCGACCCGATGTATCATATGCTCTAAGTGTTACGAGCAGATACCAATCAGACCTTGGTGAGGGTCATTGTGTAGTTGTCAAGAATATCCTTAAGTGCTTGAGAAGCACTAAAGATGTATTCTTATTGTATGGAGAAGATGATCTTACAGTAAGTGGGTAAACTATTGCAAGTTTCCAATTCGATAGGGATGACTCTAGATCTCATTCCAGAACTGTATTCATACTGAATGGTGGTGCAGTCAGCTAGAAAGGTTCCAAACAAGAGATAACTATAGATTCGATGACAGAGGCAGAGTATACTGCAGCTTCAGAGCAGAAAAGGATGTGGTTTAGATTAAGAAGTTCATCATGGAAATTGGTATGGCTCTGAGCATCGTTGACATAGTGTAGTTGTATTATGAAAACAACAAGGCTATAGCGCAGGCGAAGGAATCGAGGTCTCATTAGAAGTCCAAACTTATACTTAAGCACTGCCATTTGATTAGAGAAATCATTGGTAGAAATGATGTCAAGCGCCACCAATCAGAATATACCTGATACGTTGACTAAGACTAATTCCCAAAAGAGTTTTGTGTCACATGGACATGCCTATGGTATTAGATATCAATGCGATTAGCTTTAGGGCAAGTGAAAGTTTGTTAGAGAAGTGCTCTAAAGGCAATCACCTTTAACACTTATTGTACAAATCATTTTATGATTAATAAAGGTATTTTTCATTATTTCGATGTCCATACATTTATAGATTTGATATTAATTTTAAATTGATTTAATGAATTCCTTGATATAAAACAAAGCAGGGAGGAAATCATAATGAGATCATGATAATGAGATTCCTATCATGTGAAATTATGTTAGCATCTAAACTTTTCCCTAGTTATAAGATTAATGAGATGGGATATCATTAATCCAGATTGACTAGCACATGTTATACTCCTTGATTGGATCAAGCAATAGATCTAATAAGCTGTAGATATGAGTTGTTTAGAGTTAACATATGGATGCTTACTAAGTATAGTAAGTACATTGGATTGACCAACTATGAGACAATTATATGGATATTCTATTCCAGTGTCAATGATAGTCATATCAAAGAAATGGTGCAAGTATCCTTTGACTTGAGGTGCTTAAGGATATCTCGAATACTGATCCTATGCTTTGACTGCATTCATTGGTACCTTTTAGGGGTTACTAATAGGGTGGTGATTGGGTACAACTTGAGGTATTCGGAGGTAATTGAGTAGCCAATAAAGAATTCACCACTCCTGATAGAAGGAGATGATACCCACAGCCCCTTATTGGGGTCATTTCTCAGGAGTCTCTAGCTAGAGCTGATATATGTCAATGACGAGAGTCTTCAATCACTTAGACTAGATGTGACGTAGTGAGTCTAGTAGGAGTTGACACTTCGACCATACTCTGAACCAAGTGGGGTATAGATGGTGAAAGGACAAATTGCATGGAAACATTGCTTATGGAAGGGTTTGTAGTCACACCATTGACTTTTTGATCAGTTGGGTGTTATGACATGTTATTAGATACCGCTCTTGACTTACTTGAATTAAGTATTAATTCAAGTGGCCAACATAACCGGGAACCTAATGGGTCGTACATATAGGAGATTTGAAGGATAAGTAAAATGGTCTTGAATGGTGATTCAAGATATAAGAGAGTGTTTCGGGATTGTATCGCAATGTGATTATGGTAGAAAATGTTGCATGGAATGGACTAGAAACAAGTGTTGTTGGCTGCCAATTTGGTCATTAACTTTCCAAACTTCCATTAATGCATGCTACTCATGGTCATTAACTTCCCATAACTTCCATTAATGCATATTATTTATGACCATTAACTTTCTATAACTCTCCATTAGCGATGGAGATTATGGAAGGCTAAATGGTGCAAAAATAGAGATTATTTTATGCATCTTGTGTAAGATACAAGTGAAAGAAAGGTTCTTTTACATACACACACACTTTTCTCTCTAACTCTCATGAGAGTTCTTGTATTTGCTAGCACAAAGAAAGAATTCTAGCCATCTCCTAGTGAGGTTCCATCCTTTGATCTTTATGTGGACTTTCATTAGAGATGGTCTACATTGATCATTGTGGTTTGCGACATCTCAATGCAGAGAAGATTAAAGAACGAAGGAGATAGTCGAAAAGGTACATAAACGTCTTACATTTAATTTTTTTTCTTTCTATATCTATATGCATGAGTAGATCTGGTTTTTGAAGTTCTGTTTTATTTTCCGCTATGTATATTTAATATAGATTATATATGAGATGTGTGATCGAAACCTTACAATTTCAAATAGACTGATTAGGCTTTAAAAAATTCTAAATTACTAGGAATTTTCCAAATTGTAAACATAAATTATTGCATACCTCTCTTAATAATATTGGCTTTGTCGAAAAGTGTAAATGGAAACGTAGGTGGAATCTTATTTATCCTTGATATAAACATAGATTCTAGCATTAAATCATATTATATACTAGTTTTATTAGCTAGCATATCACTTGATAAATATTCAGCATGCAAATGCAATAACTTTATTTTCTATATAGAGTTGTATAAAAGCATATTGAGTTACACTTGAAGAAAAAATTTGTCATTATACTTTTTAATTTGAATAAACTTCAACAAATACATTCTTTACCATAACCTTTTCTTGCTTAAAATGGGTCAAATAAGAGTAGAAATAAAAGGAAACATAAATGAGTGACATGCTCTAGTTGTACTTATAAAGAGAAAGCATTACATAAATTTCCTTAATTCTAGTCTGCAATACATATTTGAAGAGCCTTTATTGTATTTTATCTATAGAGTCACTCAATCATCCTTAGTTCCTATCTATATGATCCATTCTATGAACACTCCTTTCATATATCCTGTAAGGCTTGTCATCCAATTTTTATTAGACTTTTAGTTCACAAAGTTTAACAACCTAAACTTATAGTTATTCAATCTTATTGTAACTCGTAACAAATAGAAAGTACTGAGAAATTTGAAAAATTAGTGACATGACTTCAATATAAGGAGTTTAGTATGTTTAACATAACCTATTAACACCCTACTTCTTTAATAGAAAAAACATGAAATCCTTAAGCATTATTGAACTAAAAAGTATAATCCATCATTTACTTATGTATTTTAATAATTGAACTTGTCTCTCTTGAGAGTTGAGGCTTATGATAATGAACAAAAATAAATATTAATACACTATAAAATTTAAGTAATAAATAATTAATCAAGTTCAAATTTGAAATATTCTATGTAAATTGTACTAAGTCTTTATCTTCATTTAGTAAAGGATAATAGTTCTACTTAAATTCAAAGTATTTATTCAAATTGATACAATTTCAACCAATCCTTTGTTCTTTATAAATATATGTTAATTGATTTTAGATGATTTTGATCGTGATTTCTCTCTAAATTAAAGACTTTTTGTGTATTATAAAATCACAAATAATCTTCATCTCTAAAATATCCTCATTGATACAAGTATTCTCTTAATGCTTTTTACTTTTCCTTTTAGAGTCACTAATTTAAATTATGTATTCTCACTTTTTTTAGTACGCATTAAGCATGCTCAAAACATTCAATTGCAAACAATAACAAAATAAAATATGCAAATAATTCCTCTTTACAATTCCTTCCAATCAAATATCTTGACATGTCAGTTATATCTTTCAAGTTCTTAATCTCATATTACTCTCCACTTTTACAAAGAATTGAAACTAGGATTTTAATCTACATAAATAAGAAACTTTCATTTGTTGGTAGACTGCAACTTATTAAGATTATCTTTATTGGATTTCATAACCACTAGTCTTCACATTTATTATTGGTTTCTAGGGTTATTAAGCAAATAAATTAAAAAATTAAGAATCTTTATAGACAAATACTTTATGCATTCATACTAAATATAATGTCAAGTGAAATGATGTATAGAAACCTATTACAAAAGAATATTTTAGTTTTAAAAAAATATATAAGAAAGATTTGCTTTCAAAGTTCATTTCAATGTTATTAATGACAAGAAAGTTTTCTAGGCTAAGTAGACTCTTTGATACATGATAAAAAAATGAAAACTTTTAAAGCATAAGCTTATGATAAATAATTTTTGGATATGAAAGAAAATTCTTTAAAAATTCTTAAGATAGGGTTAAGTTTACAAAAACAATCTTTCATAAAATTAGAAATAGAGAAAATATTTCTTTTGTAGTGACGCTCCTTAACCTACTAATAGATTAATATCCAACAAGATATAGGATTGGTGAGTAACAACCATTGAATATAAGAATTAGTTTAATAATAAATGAACATGGTTGGATTTAGCATCTAAAAAGCTCAAGATCATTAGCACTCATCTATAACTCTTTTCCTCCTTTTCATTTAAAAGTATAGTCTCCCAATATCATAAAGAATTCATATTCTTCAAAGATAATCCATAACAATTTAGGTTAGAAGTTATTCAAAACATAATGAATTCAAGTCTAGTAGTCAAACATCATATGGTTCAAGTATTAAATCTAAAAGCCAAGCTTCATCATGCTGTTAGAAGCCTTATAAAACTTAAAACTAAAGACACAAATGTCTAACATTACGGAAAAGGTAATTTTTCTCTACAACTTAGAAGAAGAAAGTCACATTAACCTTTTTCTTTAATTTTCCTTGGCAAAAGGAATTTGAATTCAAATACTTGATATATTATGTCTAGTTTGATAACCATTTAGATTAGGAAAACTGCACAAAATGAAAGATCCAACTTAACTTAACCAAAACAGTCGATAATTCTTTGACAAAGTTATCATGCCTAGTCTTCTCAAATGGAGTGGAAGGAATTTGAGGATCTTCCAGTCCATCACAATTATGCACAAGTAACTGCTACCATAACCACGAAAAAGAAAATATATCTAGTGTTCATATTTGTTATATAAATCTAAATCTTTACTAGCAAGGTTTATTCCATGTGAAATTTGTGGAGGGAATGGTTCAAGTGTACATATGTAGGATGTACTTAATTGCTATGTTATCATCCCAATATTAACATATGGTTTGGGAAATTGGGAAAGGATCCAATCCTGACCGTAGCAGAATAATTATGATTTTTTTGTATTTTAATTTTTCGAAAACCAAGTTCATTTTAATTATATAAGATGATTAACAATTAAACTATAATAAAAAATGAATCTTAATTCATACCTTATTTTGAAGTTTGATCATAATCTTGTAGTATCCTTCTAATCATTCTAAAATCGGTCCATCTCAACCACAGTAGCTACTTAAGTCCTTTGCCTCTAGCAGTATCCACAAAAAGGTTGGGAGAACACTGTAACTCTTACAGAGAGGGTTAAGCAAAAAGTGTTAGCTTCAATAAAGGTTAATCCTATTTATAATAAGTTTTGAAAATTTTAGTAATTTAATTCAAATTAAATTCTAATTTCAATTAAAATTTAATTAGAATTACAAATAGTTCTAATTAAATACCAATTATGTCCAAATAAGATCAAATATCTCATATTGATCCTTATTTATCAAATATCTCATATTTAACCATAAAGTTTCTCAAACTTTACAATCAAGTCCTACTTGATTAAAATATCTTTGTTCTCTTTAACCCATTCTTTATATAAGACCCATTAAGTTCCTAAATATGCTGGCAATGGATATAAATTATAACCCCAAATCATATTTATAATTACATAAATTAAACTCCCTTTCGTTTATCTTTAATTCTTTAATTAAACAATTTATATCCATAAATCAAGATTGGCATCTAGTAACACATCATGAATATCAAAATATTTAGGAATGCCAAAGTGGTTTTGACTAACCTTTTGGTATATGATTTTTCTATATAATTTAATCCTTTCATTATTCAAAATTTCGATTAGACATAGAGCAAGGAATTAATGTCTACTCTATTTTGATTCGAATTATATTATTTCTCCATCATTAGTTATTAATTCAATTAATGAAATTCATAAATGAAGTGAATCACACGTTAGTATAAACTTAATATTCGATATACAAAATGCACAAGAAGGGGGGGGGGGTTGAATTGTATATCCATTTTTTTTAATACAATCCCCTTTTAATAAAAACTTCTTTTTTAAAGAAAACTTGCTTTCTCAAACGATTGAAAAACAGTATTATAAGGTATTTATATCAACAATAGAAATTAAAAGTTGAGAGATGAGAGTAAGAATTGACACAACAGTTTTATACTGGTTCACCCCAAACCGTGGGCTAC
>JAOSBK010054227.1:0-17027 GCA_027568895.1 Erythroxylum shatona
AATAAAATTGGGCCCAATTTGGTTATGGATTGTGGTATATTAAATGGCTAAATACTGTTGAGTGTTTTATTATGACTGAAAATGTTTACAAATTAAAGCGGGCCCAAATTGTTTACTGATTTTCGCGCATACGATTATATTTCCGCGCATGCGATTATATTCAAAATAATAATAATAATAATAGAATGTCATACTGAGTTTTTGACGGTATTCGAATGCTCAGCATACCACCCTCATGAGGCACAGACTCGGATATCACCCACGATGTCGGGTTTGGGTCTTACGGGAGTGGGATACTACACAGTACGTTCCAATATGCTATTGCCTGGATGGTTCGACAATGTCTTACTAACGTCCAATATGCTCCTCTGTTCCTTTATGCAGATCTATGTATAGAAAATATGCACAATGCATGTTCAATGACAATACCGGGTATCTTATCATGATTCTTGTCACCATATCATTCATTTATCAAAACTCTCATATCATTTATACTTAGGGTTTGGACCACAATAAAACAATGTGAAACTAATTTCGTATCTTAATTGATCATTTCAGATTTTTCTAACAACATACTTTCAGGTCAACTTTATATGATTATTCTGATAAGATAATTGACACAATTAGGCAACACTTCCTTCTAACAAATTGTTCTCCAATGTCTTATGTTTCTAATGACATCAAGATCATACAATTTGATTCAGTATTCCAAAAGTGATATTCAATTTACTTTGGACTATTCTTTGAACTATAATCATACTCTATATTCAACTTCAAGTCAGATTTTGTAATTCTTAATGATAGAATTAAAATTCTATGTCTTCAGACAATTTGTAAACTTATGTCTGTAGTTTAATTTAAATCAATAATCATTCCATTAGGATACCTACTGATCAAAATATTGTCAAAATACCAAAGTATGTTTAGTGAAATTATTCCAGTTATCATATTCTAGTACTCCTCACATTTTCTTCTTAAATCGATTAACCCACCTAAATTAATTCACGACCATGTAACATCAATGCATGGTTGTGCATTCCAAGAAAATCAAGTCACTGACGTTCAACCATAATGCACACCTATGCATACACCAACAATAATTCATGACTGTGTAACCTTAACGCACGACTGTGCACACCCAAATTCTAGAACCAAAATTTGCCTCAATTTTATCATTCAATCTCTCCCAAATGATTTTAGATGGTTATAATTGTTTGTGAAGATGAAGAACAATGTGTTATGAGTCAATTAGTTCAAGAATCAAGTCATTTGGATGTCAAGAGAAGAAGTTATAGCAAAAAGATCAAAGGATGTTCAGAAAACCATTTTCCTTTAGAAAGCTTCGGGTCACGATGGTGCAGTGGCACGATCGTGAGTTTTCAAACCATCATGCGAAGTCGTGATCATGTTTTTTGACTTTTTCAATGATGTCATGATCATGCATCCTGCTTCTTCTAGTTCACCAAACTTCGATTTTTTCCTTCTTTTTTTTCCATTTTTTTCTAGATTTTCACACTTCAATCTTATTTAACTAACACATAAATCATCTATACTTCTTCCCTTTCGGTTCAACTCAACACAAATAAATCAAAATCCAAGATTCAAGCTTAAACTTAAACATCAAAAATTCGATTCTCATACTTGCAAATTTCAGTTTCTGCAATTTTTTTCTCTGTCTACTTTCATCTGATACATATTTCCACCTTTCTATGCTTTCATTTCATCAAAAACTTATCATTTTATCAACTTTATACCACGACTTCAACAAATATTCATTTCATATCATTAAACTCATTTAAAATAATTTCTATTAACACTTTACATATTCACGCATGAACAGTACCCATTCTAAAACCAGAACATAGAATATATATATATATTCCTACATCAACTTTCATGAACTTTCTACATATCAAAACAAAACCTATTTCATTCCAAACAATTTCTTATTTCATAAATCTTTTATCTGATTCATTCATCACTGAAACTACACTTCTCAAACCACTCATGAATAAATTTGTGTACAAAGTTAAAACATCAACAACAATTTGTTACTGAATTCAACCATCCTTCCTAGCAATAAGAGTAACTCAGTTACACACAAAGATTCAATATTGGTAAATGAAGAACATGGAAGAGAATTTCAATGTTGAGTATTTCTTCATAGCGAAGAGCAAAAGCTACAATAATCTCTTCCTAACCAAAACATAAGCTACGTGTATTCTTTACATATCTTACACTTGTCACCCAAACAAGTCTGCCATTTATCACACTACAATTGGTCCATTATTCAACATTTTTCCCTAGTCCAAAAATACTCCAAATATTTAGAAATTTCCTAAAATTTCAAAAATTTTATCAAAAATTCCAAATCATAATTAATGAACTCCAATTAAATTTTCAAGACAATAAAATCTACATTCCAATTAAAAATCAAAATTAACCCGAAAAATGTCATTGGATGCATTTACAATCATATTAATGTGTAAAACTCAACATTCTTGTGTATGTGTATTAATGATATGCATTTTCTAATTCTCAGTAAATTCTCCTAATACATTATTCTAGCCTTAATATGGGTAAAGGGATGTTACAATTCTCCTCTCCTAAATAAAAATTTCATCCTCGAAATTCTTACCTAAATGATTAAATAGGTAGGGGTACTGATTTCTCATATGCTCCTTCGTTTCCTATGTGGCTTCCTCACTAGAATGATTATTCCAAAGGACTTTCACTAATGGGATCACTCGGTTTCTTAGTTATTTATTCTGATAACCAATTATCTTAACTGGTTCTTCAACTTAGCTCAGATTACTAGAGACTTCAATCTATTGAGTAGGTATCATATGAGTTGGATCTGACTGATACCACCTATGCATACTCACATGGAACAGAAGGTAAGCCTAACTTATAAGCTAATGATCCAATTCTTTCGATTATCTCATATGGACCTATGTACCTTGAGCTTAGCTTACCCTTCTTACTGAGCCTCAGCACACCTCGCCAAGGTGATACTCTAAAAAATACTCTATCTCCCACCTCATACTTCTTATCTCTTTTGTGCTGATCCACATAGCTCTTCTATCTATCTTGTGCTGCTTTAGTTATGCTACAGATCAATTTCACCTTGTCAACTATATCCTGAATCAATTTTGGGCCTTTGACAATTCTTAGACCCTCTTCATCCCAATATACATGTGAACGACACTTTCTGCCGTACATCGCCTTGTATGGAGCTATACCAATACTACTGTGATACTGATTATTATAGGTAAATTCAATCAAAGCTACATACTGATCCCATGCTCCTTGAAACTCCAGAACACAAGCTCTGAGCATATCCTTAACAGTCTTGATTGTCCTCTCACTTTGACCATCTGTCTGAGGATTTTTGCAGTACTAAAATTCAGTTTTGTACTTATAGCTATCTGTAAACTACCCCAAAATCTCGAGGTAAATCTAGGATCTTTGTCTGATATGATGGACACTGGAACTTTATGTAATCTCACAACTTCATTCACATATCTCCGAACTAACTGATCTAGTGAATAATTTTCTCTCGCTAGCAAAAAATAAGCCAACTTGATCAATCTATCAACAATGACCGAAATGGCATCAAGCTGGCTCGGAGTCCTCGACAAACCTATAATAAAATCCATAGTGATTCTGTTGAAACCCGAACTTTTCTTGAAAGTTAGAATTATTAAATGAGAAATTTTGCGATTATTCATGTGTAAAGAAAAAGAGAATTCTTGAATTTGAAATGAAGTAGAAAAGATAGTTATGTACAAGATGGTTATATGTGAAATGATGGAAGTTATAAATGAAACTTGTTCATTGAGTATGTTTTGATGTTTTAGCCATAACTTTTTATCTAGTTATCCAAATGAGATGATATTTGATTTGAAGTAAACTATAGAGATAGGGCTACAAATTGTCTGATGAAATCAAGTTTTAATTCAGTCTCTAAGAATACCAATTTTCGGATAGAAGTTGAGTACAAAATATTATTTCAGTATAAGAACAGTTTGGAAAAGTTTGAGATATGACTTTCAGATTTTTGGACCAAATTGAATGATTTTGGTGTCATTAGGAAATTAAGATAGTGAGGAACATTTTCTAGAAGGAAGTGCTATCAAATTCCTCCAATTACATGATTAGAAAAAGATCTTGATTTTTGAAAGGAGTTAAGCATGATTTAAATAAATTTTGAGGTCTTGCTAGATTAATTACTTTATTTGGAGTTAATTATTATGTTAATGTTGGTAGGATTTGAAAATATGGTTTAGCTGAATTAAGAAGTAAGAGTATGTATGTATGAGGGCTTTTTGGGAATATCACTTAAGCATTTAAGTTACAAGGCATATAAGGAAGGGCATAACGGTCTTTGTACACTCATTAATAGAAAAATTGAAAATAAAAGGTGGCCTTGCTTTTTAAGAAGTGGGAAAAACGTGGATTTAGAGGGAGAAGAAGAGAAGAAATGAAAATTTGAAGAGAAAGCAAGGAGAGGGTTCGGTTTTGAGAGAAAGGAAGGAGGAAGCTAGGGTTTCTTCATTTCTTGGTTTTCAAGAGTGGTTTTGACGTTCATTCAAGAAGGAAAAAGGAAGAGGAGGATGAGAGCTTCCATTAGAGCCAACAAAATCTTCAATTGGTGAAGAATCAAGGTAAGAGTATGTTTGATTTGTTGAATTTTTTAAAAAGATTTTGGTTCATGAAGCTTAAGAAATATATGAGTTTAAGTTTTTTAAGATCAATTTTAGTGGATATGTCTTATGGGTTTCTCAATTGAAATCCCTATTGATTTGGAAACTTTTGTCAATGTTGAAGGAAATCAAGAGAGGCAAGAGGAGCAAGAGTAAAGGTTTTTTGAGCAAGGTTTTCAAGCAAAGAAATTTAAGGTGGGTTCCATGTTTATAATTGAGTAATGAGCCACTAATGTTTTCTTTTGAATCAAGAGAATAAAATGATTTCAATTACTTCATAAATGTTGCTTTTATTGCTTGTGTTTGATTTGAGAAATTGCTACAATTGTTAAATTCATTGCTTTTGAATGATTTGAGAAATTGCTATGTGAATTTGGTTGATGAATTATGAAATGATGATGGAAATGTGTTTGAAATATTACATGCTTATGAAAAATTAAGTTTTTGAAATGAGCCATTGGGCAATCTGTTTTCAAGTTTGATTGAGAGAAAGTGAGGAGTCAATTGGGAGACTATGATTGAGGTATGTACACACTTTGGTTTCTTAAGCATATCTTAAGCTATAGAGCTCCAATTGAGGTGATTCTTTCTTCAAAATAAACTAGAGACTAAGAGGTAAAAGTTTTGAAGAATTCAAATGTGATTATTGTGTTTCCGTTGTGTAGGCTCGCCTTGGTGGCTTGAGATGTTATGAGAGGGAACCTGGCTAAAGAGATTTCATGGAAATAACCCTACATGTTAATATGCTCATGTTTATGAATGGTTTCAAGGCAAGGGTTGGGCCTCGGAAGCAAGCGGTTCCCAACATTAAACCTTTAGGTTTTATACCTTCAGTCAATGATATGTTACATCTTCTTGGGAAACCAATTCTGAAACTACCTAGATCTGATGATCTTGATCTCCCAGAAGGAAAACAACCCTTCAATCTACCCTCTATCAAAATTATAGCGTTAGATGTTTTACCTTCAGAACCATCTGCTGTTGAAAATCTTCATCCACTTAGTGAAATACACCAAGATCCTACTGTTAATCCAGAGTTCTTAAAACATTTCATAAATTGAATGGAAGCAAGTCACAGTCAGAGGGAAGCTTAGAAAGCATTAGCAAAAGAAATTGAGGAAGTTCATTCTAAGGTAGATGAACTCGCTGACTTAATGGGTGATCTTCATAAGGAAGTAGCACTACTACGGGTTACTATTGAACAAGACCTCAAGACGATCCACACTGACATGCAACATATGTTTTCTGAAGTTCTGAAGCGTATACAATGAGAATTTTTTTATTGATAACAAATAGGAGGAGAAGGAGAAGGAGATATAGAGGAGAACAGAAGGAGAACAATAAGAATAGATAGAAAGCATTGTATATGTCTTGTATACAATTCTTTTCTTATATTTCTCTTTGGTTTATTATTTGTCTAAATACTATTCATCTATAAAGTTCATTTTACCTTCTAAAATTATGATTATTTGTTATCATAAAAAATGGGGAGATTGTTAAGTCAAGAGGACTTCACTTCTATTAATTTTGATGACAATCAAATAATAATAATCTTCGAAATGTATGAACTATTTTGATGAGTTTGTTAAATGTACAGATAAATGCAAGTAACACTTAGGCAACATAAGACGAAGTCACAACATAAAATGAAGCACAGCAACATAAGACGAAGTCATAACATAAGACGAAGCACGGCAAAATAAGACGAAGTCACAACATAAGATGAAGCGCGACAACATAAGACAAAGTCGAAGCATAAGATGAAGTTGAAATATAAGACAAAGTCGAAGCGACGAAGCATAAGATGAAGTTGAAGCATAAGACGAAGTCAAAACTTAAGACGAAGCAACAAAACATAAGATGAAGCAACGAAACATAAGACAAGTGGAATAACAGACGAAATGTTGTAACCGAAGAAAAGTTATTCCAGACGATACAAAAGGAAAATATGTTTGAACTTCAGTCAGTTAATTAGTTGGAGTTAGTTACAAGACTCAACTAATAACTGTTTCTAGAAGATTCAAGAAGTGGTTATCAAGAAGACTATTGGAAACTTAGGCTATAAATATTAGTTTGAGTCAAAAACTACATACACACACATATACAAATACATACAGAGAAACAGATAGAGAATTACTCGTGAACATTTTGATATTAGCAAAAATTATGTATTCTGAGTGCAAAAGAAGTGAGCAAACACATCTGTAACGTGAAAGCTCAAAAATACTTCTCTTAGAGAGAGAAGGGAACGCTAGAGTCTGGAGAGGCTAATATAGATGATAAAGAATACTTTGTGAAAGAGACCTGAAGAGGTTCTACGTGTGAAAGAATACTTGTAAAGTTGAAAGAGTATAGTGAAATCTCATAAAAACTCTGGGGACTGGACGTAGCCCAAGGTTTGGGTGAATCAATATAAAATCGTTGCGTCTATTTTCTAACTCTTATGTTTTAATTTTCTTGTGTTAGAAGAATAGATAATATTACTTGCGATTGCATTGCTTATCAACTTTAGCAAAGTATTTTAGTGATCATTTGAATTTTGTAAAGAAATTCATGAAATCTCAAAAGATTAATATTTTTGAAAAGATTACATAATTCAAACCCCTTCTTGTGTAGTTTACATATTGTATCGAATTTCTATATTAACAAGTAATTTACTTCCATAATATTCTGGACATTTTTGCTGTGTGAAAATCCATCAGCAAAGGATGTCCCACCGCACTAGCAATCCTACCCAACCCCTCATTGTTTCAATACTCATAGGGGATGTTGTAGAATCTTATCCAGAGAGGGGCATAACGAACAGCCTCCAGCTCTCCTGCATTCAAGCTCCATTTCTGTAAGAATAAAGACTTTCCTTGGATATGCCAGAGTCCATTTTCCAACACCTCATTCAGCCCACATTCAGAATCAAACTTGAACAAAAATTTGTTTAAGCTAGTCACTAATATTTTTGTTAAACCACAAGCTAAACAACCTTGGATAGGGCTTTCTGTACTACTAGGAAGGCAGGGCGCTTACCAATGAAGAAGCCGATTAGGGCATGTCGAAACTTCCTTGCTCCTTTCTGTGCTAACTGTGGCGGCGGGATGACAAAAATTTGATCCTCCTTGATTTCTGGGGGGTAATAAGCTAGAGCCTTGACGCTAAAGGCCTCCTCCACACCATCAATAACTACTGATTTCCATGTTTTTGGAAGAGCTTTAAGCGATTTTTGGTCTTGTTTGGTTAAAGGAATCTCTGGGACAAAAGGTGCTTCGGATAACTTTTGCAATCCTATGGGTATCCTAGCAGATGGATTGTTAGGGCAATTTGGGTCGATATTTTCAGAATTTGGAATTGGAGAAAGGGTCGAAGGGAGGCTTTTTTTTGGAGATGGGATTCAGGCTAAGGGTAAACAAGAAGGGGATGGGAGAGAAGAAGAAGAAGAAGCCATAGATGAGGGGGTTCATAACTCAACGGTGATCTACGAAGTAATGGCCTCTGCTACTCTCACTCTTAATCAATAAAATTATAAATATTATTATTTACTGATTTTATATATTTGCATATCATTATTTATATTAAATTTTGTAAATAAATATTAAATTTGTAAAATAATTTTATTTTATTAGTAATTAATGATTTATTGATTTATCTTAATTTACTAATTGTTAATAATATATTAGTTTGATAGGAAAATAAAATTAGGTACTATGTAATGATAAATAATATGATTAATTTATCATTTAATTTTTAATTTTTAATTATTATTTTTACTGCTAATAAATAACATTGTAAAATTATCTGCTTATTATTTTTTAAATATCATTACTTATGTAAAAAATATATTAATATTTAAAATATAATATTGATTTATTTTACTATTGACTACAATACATTAACATATTTTATTAATAATTTTATTTATTATGTTAATATGAATCAATTTAAGTCTCTTAGTGCGTTTTATTTATTATCTAAATAAAAATATACAATTTTATTATTTTAATACTATCAGATTAAATTATAAAATCTCTTTTTATTCTATTAGTTTATCATATTTGTATATTATTACTTATATTAAATAGTATAGCAATACTTAATATTATTTTAATGATTTAAAATAAATTAATTTATTATTTTTAATAATTAATAATATATTTATTAGTTTTATGTGAAATTAAATTACATATTCCATTAAGTTTGTATATATTATCTAATTGTTATAATACTTATACTTATTTATAATTAATAATTTAGAAATACAATTAAATATTTTCTACCTAGGAATCAATAATACCTACTTTATTTTTTTACTTGATCAACCGCTTATTATCATATTAGCCTCTTAGAATTAGTGTAAGTATTGATTATCTTTTTATATTTTCTTGGTCTACTTAATTGAAAGCTAGTGCTGAATAATATTTTTTATTATATCATCTCATTAAACTCAGTTCTAATATTGACTAATTTTTTATCTTATTGTTTGCTGGATTCAATATTGGTGATGAATAATTACTATTAGTAATAAATCTTTTAATTCATCAACAATAAATTAAGCAAAATAATAAAATTATTATTTTTATAAAAATAAGAAACTAATCATCTTATTTCACTACAAGAAAATTACAAATTACCGACACAAAATTATCGGTAGAAACAAGACTGCAATAAATTAGCAACAGAGATTGATTTTCTTTCGATAACATTTTTCGAAAAAAATTATATTTTGAAGGCGGAGGAAAATTATCCCGACAATTTTACTGACAGAAGAGCGATGTTCGTCAATAAAGTAGGTGGCAAATATAAATGTCAGGATGTATCGATGAAAGCAATGTTTGTCGGTAATTTGCTGACAGAACTATCATTTCATCGGGAAAATTTATGTTTTTAATAAAAGGAAAATGACATCGTTTGGTTTAACATCAAACAACGTCATTTTCATTTAAACTTAAACCTACCTAAAGCCCCCTCCCTCTTGTCCATTGTCTTCTTTCTTCTTTCTTCTTCGTTTTCTACTATCACCGTCGATTTTCTTCGTTTTCTACTATATCATCATCAGTCTCATCCGTCGTTAGTCCTCCATCGTTCGTGCTTCACTCTTTTCTATCGTCCATCATCTTCAGTTAAGTGGAGGTTAGTTATTGTTAAATGTTTGAGTAAAAACCTTCATTTCTTGTTCAGTAAATTCTATTTAATCAATTGTTTAAAATTATCTTTAAACCGTAAATAAAGACTTAAATTAAATTTTGTAAAAATTTCGAGTCTAAATTCTAAAATGAGCCTTTTCCAAAGGAAACATTATTGGCATCCCTTTCCCAACATTCACCCAAGTCAAGTTTTATCGACACTCTCTTGTCGCCTCTTGCCTTCTTATTGATCATTCAAGTCATTGGTTTTTCTTTTGTTGCTTTGCAGTTTTAGGTGGCCAGTGAGAGGTCCCTTTTGTTCAAAGAACTCACAGTTGTTTAATTTTTGTTATTAATTGTCTGTTTCTACTGTGATGAATCACTTTGTTTTTCTGCTTTATGATTGTTGGGATATGAATATCTCTAATTGGGGGATGAATTCAGGCTTTTCAGGTCTTCGATTTGTGGCAATCTTTATCATGCCTTGTAATTTTGGTCAAATTGATTTCTAGATTACAAGTTTATTTACATCTTATGAGATACTTAGAGCAATTGTTGTTGTACTTAATTTCTTTATGATGTTGTAGTTAACTAGAAATGAAATACTAGATTTGACTTAACTTAGAATCTTCGTAGCTTGAGTAGGAGTTCTGTTTTATTCAACTTATTAAGTTCTCAAGTTTTGAATACTATCGCTTTACTCACTTCCATGCTAAGTTGTTTGTATTCATCTTTACTCACTTACATGATTATTTTTATTTTGACATGTTTAATTATTCCAGTAAAGTTCTAATTTCAATTTTTGTGTAGGTATTTAATGATTGCATTGGATTTGTTGGACCCCTTCATCTCAATAAGCTTATTTGATTTCTTTGACAAGGTTTATACCAGGTTTCAGTTTCCAAAGTACTTTCTCCTTTGTGTTAATATGTACATTTGATAAAATTGGTACATCCATTTGACATTTTGGAAGTGCTTTCAGAAATTTAGGCTTGCTATTCATGAACTTTTTTTTCAAAACTAAATATGTTTGAAGGGGTTTATGTTGGTGAATGATCGAAAAATACAATGGCTTTTTTTATTATTTAGAGATGAATTTGGGTTGCCTACAAAATGTTTGATGAAATGTTATATAAAGATGAAATGTTCGATGAAATGTGTTAAAGACTCCACAATTTTTATTTAGGTTTTGAAACAAATATAGTGAACTGAGGGGATTGATTTGAAGAAGAAAAGATTCGGGAAGGATTTGTACAACTACGTTGTTTTAGTTATAATAATTTATGATCAGCTAATAATTTGAAGACTAGAGAAATTGGATATTTATGTTTTTTAATGTACTTAAACAATGTATATAAAATTAACCTAAAACGTTTATAATTAAAAAACAAATATTTTAAATTAGACCTAAATTAAAGAAGTGAGTTTGCTAGAGTTTAGAATCTGAATAAAGAGAAAGATGTTTTAATTTTAGACAAAATAAGACATAAAATAAAAGAAATGGATTTTTAAAATAAGTGTCTCACCTCGATACACTCATTAATAGGGATTAATATTGTAGCTCTTGCAGATCGTGTTTTGTGTTGAAAAGCATTGATAATTGTCCAACCTCATTTATCTTCTTTGTAGTTTGCGAATGCTTGTCTATTAAGGTAAGTCGTTCAACTAAGTAATGTCTACAATGTGATTAATTTTGTGTTGTTCTTTGCAATTTTACCTATAAAAATGATTAATGAGATTTTATGATGGGGTTTAATGGTCTAAGTATTTATATGTGGGCATTGTTTAAATTGAGACATAAAGACTTTAACTTGTAGGTAATGAGATTTTATGATGAGGTTTAATGGTCTAAGTATTTATATGTGGGCATTGTTTAAATTGAGACATAAAGACTTTAACTTGTAGGTGATTAATTCAAACTTAGTATTAACATAAGAAATTCACATAATTGACATGACAATTCTTTGTATAATAAACCCCTAGGATGGTATAAAGGCTGAAAACTCATGATGCAACTCCAATGAGGCTTACAGGTGAAAAATCCTACGAGCTTAGGAGTCACAACGAGAACTTGCTT
This sequence comes from Erythroxylum shatona, assembly GCA_027568895.1. Classification (NCBI taxonomy): domain Eukaryota; kingdom Viridiplantae; phylum Streptophyta; class Magnoliopsida; order Malpighiales; family Erythroxylaceae; genus Erythroxylum; species Erythroxylum shatona. The sequence goes on from JAOSBK010054227.1 coordinate 11,895, forward strand.
TTCTCAATTTATATGATGTAACAATGTCGCGTACTATAGTACTTGTTTAAAATCAAAATTTGGAAATCAACTTGTAGGTGATTAATGCAAACATAGTTATCTTGATTTTGAATGTTGTTGTTTTGGAATATTGTTAGAATGATAGATGGCTAGATGTATGAATTACATAAGTATTTACTGCAGGTCAAATGAATTTGTATAATTATGGATGATTTAAGGCATAATAAACCCCTATGATCATATATAGGTTGAAAACCTGTGATGCAACTCCCATAAGGCTTATCGATGAAAAATTTCACGAGCTTAAGAGTCACAATAAGAACTTGCTTTCTTGATTCATATGGTGCAATAATGCCACGTACCATTGTGTTGGTTTAAAATCAAACTTTGGAAATCAATTTATAGGTGATTAATGCAAACATAGTTATCGTGGTTTTGTATGTTGTTGTTTGAAATATTGTTAGAATGATTTATGGCTAGATGTACGAATTACATAAGTATCTATTGCATGTTGAATGAGTTTGTATAATTATGGATGATTTGAGGCATAATAAACCCTTACGATGGTATATAGGCTGGAAACCTATGAAATAGTTCCCATGAGGCTTATTGGTGAGAATTTTCACAAGCCTAGGAGTTACAGTGAGAACTTGCTTTCTCGATTCACAGGTGTAAACAATGTCACGTACCATAGTGCTTGGTTGGCATGTTGTTTTATTTGACTCATACTCACATATGTTCAGTTTGTATAATTGTGAACTCATATAGTGGGATAGGTTGGTTTCAATTTAGAGGGAAAATGGTCAGAGACCTGTAAAAACTTTCTGTAAAGTAAAGATTCAATGTTCTATAAACTTAGGGGAAATGAAAGATACTAACAGTGAAATCAATTTTTTAAATAACAATTTTGCATAAATGAGTAATATTGATAGATCTTGGATGTATAGATGATGAACACCTGATGGTTTCATTAATCCTAAGTTTGTTGAGGAAGTTGAAGCTTTTATTTACTATGCATATTCTCAACTTGCATATATGAATGGTCCAAAGATCAAATGTCCATGTAAAAAGTGCAAACATATTCATTTTCTTCCTATTGATGAAGTAAATCTCTATTTGTTAAGAAAAGGGTTTGTTCCAATTTATTTTGAGTGGACACGACATGGGGAGCTATTAATTTGTAACATCTCAAGGGGTAATGAAGTAAACTTGTCAATAAATGTGGATGGGTTTGAAGGGAGGACTAGATTTATAACAAATAATGTAGGTGAAACTAAGAATCCTTACACTCAAATGGTTTAGATGCAGTCGGTTATACTTTCAAACAAATATAGAAAATCTTGAAAAAGAACCAAACTCACATGCAAAAAAGTTTTTTGACTTGTTAAAATAAGTTGATCAAGAATTATGGACAAATTGTGAGACCGTGACTTAATTATGTTCAATTGCTCGAATATTGAACATAAAGTCTGAAGGGCATATTTCTGATCGAAGTTTGGATAAAATTCTTTCTTGGTATAATGAATCATTATCTCTTGATCATACAATGGTTAATAATTTTTACAATACGAAGAAACTTATTAAGGGTTTTGGTTTGCCAGTTGAAAAAATTGATTATTGCAATTTTGGATGTATGTTGTTTTAAGGAGATGATGTAGAATTACAATAGTGCAAATTTTGTAGTCAATATAGGTTCAAACCTAGAAAGCATTTTATGAAACAGAAATTAATACCCTATAAGAGCACGTATCATTTCCTGCTAACTCTGAGACTTTAAAGCTTGTATGCCTTTGATTTTATTGCATCTCACATGAGATGACATAATGAACATGAACAGGATAAGGGAATAATGAGTCATCCATTGGATGCACTCAAAAGGAAACATTTCAATAACACTCATTTTAAGTTTGCAGCTGAAAGTCAAAATGTTAGGTTGGAATTGTCGATAGTCGGATTCTAACCTTTTGGTCAATCCTGCCATCAATATTTATCACGCCAATCATAATTACTCCTTATAATTTGCCTCCATATATGTGTATGAATGAGGAATATAAATCTTGACAGTCATTGTGTTAGAGCCTATGAATCCAAAGCATAAAATTGGTTGTAAGAGATGTATTCTTACAACCATTGGTCTCTTAATTGTATCAGAAAATTTTTTGTTAAGAGCAGCTTTGATGTGGATTACTAGTGATTTTCCTGCATATGTTATATTGTATGGATGGAGCACAGCAGGGAAATTGGCTTGTCCTTACTGTAGCAATGATTTGATGCGTTTTATCTTCCTAACAAGGCTAAAACATCTTGGTTTGACAACCATAGGAAATTTCTTCCTCCAGATCATCCATTTAGATGTAATAAATAAAACTTCATTAAGAATAGGATAGTACAAATACCTCCTCCCCCTCACAGAGCTGGTGAAGAGATATTGTAGGAGAATGATGAATTAGGGTTGCTGAAAGTTACAGAACTTGGAGCTGAAGAAGTTATAGAAGCATTAGGAAAAACTTTGATCGGAGAAAACGAAGTATCTTTTGGGATTTGCCATATTGGAAAAGTATTTTGATTTGTTATAATTTAGATGGATGCATATTGAAAAAAGTTTTTTTGACAATTTGTTTAACATCATAATGAACATTGAAGGGAGGACAAAGAAAAATACAAAATCACTGCTGATTTGAAACTTTTTTGTAGAAAGAATGAGTTAGATAAAGATTTTCGAACTGGAAAATATCCAGAAGCATGTTATACTCTGGACAAAAAACAAAAGGAAATTTTATGTGAATGGTTGAAAAGTCTAAAGTTTCCTGATGGTTATATTTAGAACTTGCAAGGTATGTGGACATGAGAAAGTACAAATTATTTGGGATGAAAAGTCATGATTATCATATGTTTATGCAAAGGCTAATTCCAATTGTATTAAGTTTGTTTTTCAAAAGTTTAACATCGTCTGAAACAAAGTTGGCTTAAATGGAAAAGCTAGAAAGGGAAATTACTGTTATCTTGTGCAAATTGGAAGGGATTTTCCCTCTAAGCTTCTTTGACTATATGGAGCATCTACCTATACATTTAGCACACAAGACCAAACTTGCTGGTCTAGTTCAATATCAATGGATGTATCTGTTTGAGAGGTAATTATAGCTAATATTTAAATAAAAGTTATAGTATGTTTTAATCACATAATTGTAATAACCCTATTTGTAATGTAGATATTTGCATCACTTGAAGAAAAATCTCAAAAACAATGCTAGAGTTGAAGGTTCAATATTTAGTGCTTATTTAGTAGAGGAAGCAAATACATTTTGTTCACATTATTTTAAGTCGTATGTGCACACAAGAGAAAGAAAAGTTCCTTGTAATGACAGTAGGGAAACGGGTGATGCTGATGCTCTCTTATCCATTTTCACATATCCAGGATGAACATATGGACGTTTAACAAGAAGAATGTTAACATCAAAAGAAATAAAGGCTACCCATGGTTACATTTTATTGAATTATCAATAGGTTCAATCTTTCGTACAGTAAGTTTAAGTTGATTTTGAAATAGATTATTTGAGTTTCTGAAGTTACTATTGTTCACAACTAAAATACATAATAATGCTTTTAGATTATATGAGCAATGGTTACGCGAGCTACTACTCAAAACAACATAAGATGATATCAATAAAGAAGTTAAAAGACACTTTTCTCAATGGATCAAGAAATATGTAAGTTTCACTTGTAATAATTGAAATGATTGAATTATCATATCAAAGTGATTAGATGACATTATACTATTTACTATGATAAATTGTTTTTTGTGTAGGCCTCAGAAAGTCTAATAAAGAGCAAGTTCATATGTGATCTTACAAAAGGACCTTTGTGAACTGTTATATCGTATCCAGAGTATTTTGTTAATGGATACAAATTTTATACAGAATATCATGGTCATAATATGGCAACCATAAATAATGGGGTTTGCATACAGGGAGAATTGATATATTATTATGATAAAATTATTGAGATACTTAAAATTGAGTACCCTGTATTGCTAATAAAATGGAGTGTGATATTTAAGTGTGAATGGATTGATCCAACTCCTAATGTTGTAACAAAAGTGCACAATCAATACAATATAGTTGAAATCAACTAGTGAAGAAGATTTAGACAATTTGAACCTCTTGTGTTTGTGAGGGTGATGCAAGCGATCCAAGAGTATTATGTCCCTTTTCCCAGCTTACGATGAGATACATCAGATTGGTTGGTCGTATGCAAAGTAAACCCTAGAGATGTTTTTGAATTACATGGAAAAGGAGAAAATAAGATAATTGAAAGTGAGACATTTCATAAAGATGTTTATAAAATAAATGCATATATAACATATGACGAGAATGAACCTTTGAATGATCCAAATAATGAATATGTTGAAATTTCATCTAGAGAGGATGAATAGGCTGAGAGATCTAAAGAGGAGCCTGAGTATGATTCTAATTCCTCATAAAAAAGAAGATGTTGATTTTGATTTACAATTAACTACTGATAGTGATTAATTTGTGTTTGTAATAGAATATTATATGAATAATTCTATTATTGCATCAACAACATATTGATATATATTGAATTTATATTGTTCTATAACTAAAAAATTTAATAAAATGTGAATTTTAGGTTAAAAATATGCCACCAAAGAGAAAACAGGATATGATGAGAATAAGGTTCAGGTTACAACGATTTAGAGAAGCTAGTGCATTTCCACTTGGAGCATCATATTTTGCAGATGCTACTGCACATCTACATGAGGCATCACCTTCTGCACTTGTTGTTATTGTTGGGACCCGATCTAGGAACCGGATCCCAACCGGAAAATGAAACGAAAGTTGCGGATACCACAGCGAATTCAAATCGGATACGAATCGAATTACAAATCGAAAGCGAATGAATCAGAAGCGGATACATAAATCGGAAAACAAAGTAAAACGAAAACGAATCGAATCAAAACAGACGAACGAATGGATCAATCGAACCGAAACAAATTCCGACATCCGTAACAAATATGATAGACAACTTATCGCGTTGCAAACCTTAAGACATTCCAAATCCGGTATAAATTTTTTTCTTTTTCTTATAACCATCTTTATTCAAATTCATGCAAGT
>JAOSBK010054249.1:0-17025 GCA_027568895.1 Erythroxylum shatona
ACTTCTATCCAAAATTTAAACATCTTAGAAACTGAATTAGATTTCAACTTCTTCATACCATTTGTAGCTCCATGTCTCTAGTTTATCTTGAAATAAGAATCATCTTATTCGGAGCTCTACTAATCCAGAAATCATTAAAACACTGAAGCATGTTCATTAAAATATCCAATTCCTACTCTTCCAATTGATACCCTTACATTGATTCAATCTATTTTTTTCCCAATCAATACCAAAAGCCATAAAAATCTATGGAGGGATAGAAAAATGTGTTGAGAAACTATTGGTTCAAAAACCACTTCATTTGGAGGTCGGATAACAAAATTATGGCCAAAAGAACCAAACAAGGTTTGGTCCTCAATCATATTGAACTTGTCTTGGGACAAGTGGCATAACATTCACTAAATATGTTGGATTAAGATCATCTTAGGATGATTTCAAAGATAACTTTGAGATATACAACTTTGAATAAGACATTGAAGTCAAATTTTATCATCTGAAGGGCCAAAATGGACCAGACAATAGGATTAGATGAAGCCAAAGGAAAAAAACAGATGAATGGAAAAAGACAGACGAATGGGGAAATCACCATAACTTTCCCTACAGATATCAGATTTGTGTGGTCTTTAGATGGTTCGAAAGAAGACTTCAAGATCTACAACTTTAAAGAACCTCAAAGACATATTCTATATTTTGAAGGGTCAAAATGGAACAGAAGATAGGTATAGATGAAGTCAAATGAAAAAGCAGAAGAATGGAAAAAGACAGAAGAATGGGGAAAATTGCTATAACTTTCCCTACAGATATCGGATTTAGGTGTTCTTTAGATGATTCGCAAGAGAACTTCAAGATCTACAACTTTCATGAAGACTTCAAAGACAGATTCTATCTTTTGAAAAATAAAAAATGGAGCAGAAGATAGGCTAAGCAAAGAAACAGAAGAAGCAAAAAGCAGAAGGAGTAAAACATAAAAGAAGACACATCAGCAAAACACAGAAGAAGATGTGTCAGCAAAACACAGGAGAAGACGTGTCAGCAAAACACAGAAGAAGACACGTCAGCAAAACATAGAAGAAGACACGTCAGTAAAACACAAAAGAAGACGCGTCAGCAAAACACAGAAGAAGACGAGTCAGCAAAACACAGAAGAAGACACGTCAGCAAAACACAAAAGAAGACGCATTAGCAAAACACAGAAGAAGCAAAAAGCAGAAGGAGCAAAATGCAGATTAAATAAAAACACAGAAGATACATCTTCCTTTATAGTGTCATAACTTTCAGTCTAGAAGTCCAAAAATTTCATACTATATATCGTTGGAAAGCTAAAAGAAAGACCTACAACTTTCTGGAACATACCTTCCTCTAATTCAGTCTATGGCAATCTAGAATTGCCTAGGAATTCAGAACGTGAATTTTACATTCATCCACCAATGTACTGCACCCAGTTCTCAACTTCATGACAAATTTTGAGATTCTTAAAGACAGAATTTAAATTTTGTGTCTTCATAGGAAATGTAGCCTTATGTCTTTGGTTTAATACAAATCAATAATCATCTTTTTTAGATAACTAGAGAAAAAGCTATAGCTAAAATACTGAAGCATACTTAGTGAACATTTTCCAAATCAGCTACCCATTTTGTTTCAACAACTTTCCTTAACACAACTCATACCAAGATCACCTTTTCTACTTCATTTACTCCTCATTCACAACTCTATTTTTCAACTCAATACAATCCATAAAAATTGTAATCCATGACTAATCATGAACACCAATAGCAGAACATACACATATGTACATATTCTTCATCAACTTACTACACATATTTATCTTCATTTTTGCTTTCATTTTACTTCTAACTTTCACCTTAATTCTTCCCATTTCAAAATCTCTTATCCACCGAAAACACCAAATCAAAATATGAATCTATCCACATTTCTCATTCACTACTTTACTCTTATATATCATTTCTTGGTTCAAGAATTTTCATTCATTTGTTCTTTGCTCATGACTAATCATCAAAATTTCTCTTTTAATAGTTCTAATCTTCTAAGAAAAGTTTGGGGTCCAACAAAGTGGTTCATATGATTAAATTTGTGATTCAAGAAAATAAGTAAAGTGTATCAAGTAAAAGTGAATGAGAAATGGGTTATTATGAAAGCAAATGGTGCTAAAAATGAGAATGTGATAAAATGTGAAATTTGATAACATATCTGGGATTGTCATGAACATGCATTGTACATATTCCATGTACACACATGTGCATCAATGAATACTTATAATTGTGCAAAGTTATTAACGTGTACACAATTATTAATGTGTGTGTGCAATGTGCGTATTGCATAATTTTGATGTGCAAGATAAATATCCGCATTCAGACGTTTCTAGATCATAGAAGCTAATGCTAATCTGGAGTGTACTGTGAGTCGACCTAGATGGTCTCATTTCATTATTTATTCTGAACTTCAATTTTTGCATTGAATAATTACGGTTATGATTATTGTGCAATATAAATATAATTAATATGAATGTGATTTGCTTATGTTGATGCCGAACAATGAAGATCTGAGACTTGATGCATAAATGTGATACTGAAGTACTACTTGTATTTAAATGAGAAGAAATAAGTGTTTCTCAACATTTATGTTGAATGTCAGACAATGGTCCGATGATAAATGTATTTTTAATGTGAATGCGTATATAAATAAGAAAAGTGACTCAACTTAATTGTTGAATGCCGGACCAAGGTTCGATGATGAATGTAAAAATGATTGTGAATTTGAATTCATATGACTGATTAAAAATATATGAATGTGATACAATCCATTACATGAATGCATGAAACATAAAGGCAGTTATGACTATAGTAGCTAAAGCTCATAATGTAAAAAAGAGCCTCGGGCTCAGTGTGAATGTACCTAGTATCTACTAAAGGGTATGGGACATTATATGATACAACTTAGTATCCACAAGGGATATGGGCTAGCTTGGTATCCACAAGGGATATGGGCTAGCTTGGTGTCCATAAGGGGTATGAGCTAATAAAAAGGCACTTGGTCACAACAAAATAAGAAATAAAAGTGAGTTATATGCACATTGCATTTATAAATGATATGTGTATTTCATAAGAAGGAAATTATCAGTATGATTTCTCTAAAAGTGATATGTGATATTATGCTAAATGAACAGGTGTGAATGAAGTTCTTACATGATTGTGAAATGTTAGTGACTAACATGATTATAAATGAAATGGAGAAAATTATGTGATTGTATGAACTATATATGTTCTGTAATTGAGGGAGCCATCGAGGATGGTCACTCACTGAGTTTGCAAAACTCACCTAAAATTTGCAATATTTTTCAGGCTCAGAAGAATTACCCCATTGGGAAAACGGGAGTATAGCCACTCCATTCAAGTAAGAGGTAGAGGTCAGGATTAGTTGACGTCTGCATTTGTATTTTCTTATTTTTTATCAAATTGAGTATTTCACAATTTTTGTATCTTGTGTATTTGAATATGTTTCGATATGTAATAACTTTTCAAAGTGGAAAGGTTTGTAAATGAGAATGATCTTGAGTGTAATAATAATAAAGGTGTTTTTGATGTTATAAAAGAAAAGAATGGGCTAGAATTTGATTGTTCATTTTCGTATATGCGTATGATAAATTTAAAAAATCTGCACGGAGTTTTTGAGAGTTTGATCGTTCTAGCATGCCTCCCTTATGAGGTACATACTCGAGCATCACTCAGGATGTCTGGTACGGGTCTTGCGAGAGAAGGGTGTTACAAAAATAATAAAAAATGCCTTTATTAATCATAAAATGATTTGGACAATAAGTACTAAAGATGATTGCCTTTAGAGCACTTCTCTAACAGGTTGGATCATGAAATCAATTGAACCTAGCTTGCGTTCCAATATAGCATATATGGATAATGCATATAATTTTTAGGATGATTTAAAGTGTCCGCTTTAATGTTGATGATGTTATGTGTGTGTAAGACTTGAAGGAGGCTATTGGAAATTGAAAACAAATTTAGTAGGTAGTGACTAGTTATTATGGTCGACTCAAAGATTTGTGAGATGATTTTGCTAAATACTACAATGTGCCCTAATGTACTTATGTAATTGTAATCTAACGAAGCAATATCTCGAGAAAATCGAGATAAAAAAGACATATGAAGTTTTGTTGGGATTGGATGGAGAAGTGTATGGTGGATTATGCATTAATATCTCGAGCATGGAAACTCTTCCTCCTCTTAGTAAAGTCTATCAAATGGTGATTAAGGAGGAGAAGCACAAGAACATAACTTGAGCATAAGAGGATTGGGCAAATGTTGTTGCGTTTTTTGTATAAAGAGGAAATGGGTGGACAAGTTACTCAATAAGGGGAGACAAGGAGATCATTTTGTGTGTGTATTGTAAGAAAGATGGTCATGATGTGAAAGACTACTTCAAATTAACTAGGAGATATCCAGACCAGTGGTTCACAAATGGATAGGTATAAGGGCAAGGTCACGATCGTGGTGATGGTCATGGAAGGGGCTATGGTGGCTCTTAATCACCAGGCATCGTTGCTAATGCTATGCATGTTGGAGAAGCTTCAGCTGCTATCATGGGTTCCTAAAGTGGCATAAGTGATATAGATCGTTCCCAAATGGCAATGCTCGCCAATGATCAATGGAACTCTTTTCTTGTCTTGTCTAACAATAGTAAGAAACCTTCCAGAACTAAAAAATTGATAGGTATAGATAATGTAGATGACTGGCTCCTCAACACAGGAGCTTCACATCATATGAATGGTGTAAAATCTTATTTATTTGATTTAGTTGATTTTCCACCTACACTGGTTAGCCTACCTAATGGTGAGACTACTTAAGCCACTCATGTTAGACTAGTGCAATTGGGTGATAGTTTATTATTAGAGAAAGTTCTTTATGTGCGTCGTTTGACCTGTAGCTTGATTTTAGTGGCTCGCTTAATTGATGACTTAGAATGTCATGTAATATTTATTAACAAGTTTTGTGTGATACAGGACCACATTTTAAGGATGCTAATTGAAATGGGTGAAAGGCATGGCAGGGTCCACTATTTTCATGGTGCAATGCAAGCTCAAGCACATCGAGTGACAATAGTAAACTCCTATGATTTATGGCACAAGCATATGGGAAACTCCTCCTCTAAAGTGGTTCATTTTGCTTACAGAATTAAACTCTTGTGGTGGTAGTCATGATTCTAATAAATTTTGTGATGCTTGTATGCAAGCAAAACAAACTAGAGATTTTTTTTTAATGTTAGCACAAGTCTTGTGTTGGAAGCTTTTGAATTAATTCATTGTGATGTTTAGGGTGTATATTGAGTTCCTTCTTCTAGCAATGCTTATTATTTTTTGACTATTGTGAATGATTGTTCTCGTGCTGTATGGATACATTTGATGGCTGAGAAAAGTGAGGTCCATTAAATTCTTAATAATTTTTTCAATGATTCAAACCCAATTCAATAAACAAGTTAAAATAGTACGAAGTGATAATGGGACTAAATTTAAACCTCTAAGGCCATAGTTTTTGGAACTTGGGATTCTTTTTCAAACTTCTTGTGTTGACACTCCTCAACAAAATGAGCAGGTTGAATGGAAGCATACACATATTCTTGATGTTGCGAGAGCATTTAGGCTCATTTTCCTATTCTTTTTTGGGAAGAATATATTTTGACAGCTGGGTATCTTATTAATCGCACACCATCTATGTTGAATCAAAGAAATAGTCTTTATAAGATGTTAGATGTTATATGGCTAATCTCCTTTTTATAAATATATTTGAGTTTTTCGGTGTTTGTGTTACTTTCATTTTAAGGATCGTAATAAAGATAAATTTGGAACTCAAAGTAGAAAGTATTTGTTTTGGGGTATTCATATACTTAAAAAGGATGGAAGATGACTGATATTGGAAAAAAATGTCACTTTGTTTCTCTTGATGTATGTTTTGATGAGGCTTGTTTTTCCTTTTCCAATATATCATTATACCCGCTCCCGAATCAATCCTCAAATATTGTTTCTCTTCAAGTCCTTCATAGATATTTGGATAATGAATGTGCACAACCCTCTTCTAATTGACTAACTTGCTTCACCTACCTTTAAACCAGCATTTGGTGATGGAGTTTTAGAGGCTGCGGACTCCCCTTCTTAAGCTGTTAACACTCCGTTGCATGGTAGGCCTTCAAAGACGCATGATATGACAGAGGTAGTTAAGGATACTGGGATTTATGGTCATGGTCATCGTCAAAAAAATTGTCTGTTTACCGGCGTGATTTTGTTCTCATCAATATAGTTTAAGTAAACCTCCCCCCTCCGTTACCATTTCTCCTTTGGCAAACTCAGGTATACTGTATCCTATTGCTTATTATGTCAATTATAATTTTTTTTTTGTACAACATCGAGCCTTTCTTACAGCTCTTTCTGCTGAAGTGGAACCCAGTTCATATTAGGAAGTAATTCATGATCCTCACTAGCGTGAGGTTATAAAAAGGAAATAGATGCTCTCAAAAGGAGCGGTACCTAGACTATTGAGACTTTGCCACCTAATAAAACTACCATTGGCTGCAAATGAGTTTATAAAATCAAGTATCACTATGATGGTACCATTGAACAATTCAAAGCTCATTTGGTTATTTATGGCAACAATTAGATTGAGGCATTTGATTATAATGAAACATTCGCTCTAGTGGCAAAAATGGTGACTATTTGCACTATGATGGCAGTTGCAACTGCTTGACATTGGGCATTGCATCAGATGGATGTGGATAATGCTTTTCTCCATAACGTCTTGGAAGAAGAAGTTTATATGAGCTTGCCCCCTAGTTTTTCCACTTCTCATCCTAACAAGGTATGTCGTCTTCATCGCTCCCTCTATGACTTATGACAAGCCTCATAGTGTTGGTTTGCTAAGTTGATGATTGCTCTAAAGAATTATGGGTTCCTACAGTCATTTACTGATTATTCTTTATTTACCTTACATACATGTATTGATTCTCTCTATGTTCTTGTTTATGCTGATGATCTCCTAATTGCACGCAATAATCCCATCATGATTTGGCACCTAATTGTTTATCTTAATGTGTGTTTTTCGATGAAAGATCTTAGCTGATTGAAATATTTTCTTGGGATTGAAGTGGCTCATAATCAAGAAGGTATTTTTCTTTGCCAACAGAAATATGTGCTAGATATTCTTAAAGACAAGTCTTGCAATCGCTAAACCTGCTTGATTTCCTATAAAACAAAATCATTTACTTGCACTTGCAATAGGTCCCTTGTTTGACGACCTAGAGAAATATCATCGTCTTATTAGGCGACTAATTTATTTAGCTCTCACTCAGCCTTAAATTAGTTACTTTATTCATATCTTAGCTCAATTCATACATCAACTTTGTATGGAACATTGGGAGGCCACTCTTCATGTTCTTTGCTACTTGAAAGACAATCTTGGGTAAGGAATTCTTCTGCATGCTGATTTTGATATGTAGTTGTATAATTTTTGCGATTTTGATTTGCCTAGTTGTCCTCTCAATCGTTGCTCATTAATAGGCTACTTTGTTCCTCTTGGTCAATCACCTATATTGTGGAAGACTAAAAAACAACACACTGTGTCATGTTTTCCTACAGAAGCTAAATATCATTCCATGTTCACTGTTACTTATGAGTTGATTTGATGTAAGAGTTTATTATGTCCACTTGGTGTTTTGCGTCTGCATTATGATAATAAAATTGCTTTTCATATTATATCCAACCTCGTTTTCCATGAGCATACTAAGCATATTGAGATTGACTATCATTTTCTTCATGAAGACGTTCAAGTTAGTGTCATCTCTGGTCATCATATCCGATCTGCCAATCAGCTTGCAAATATATTTACAAAAGCCCTTAGTGCTTCTCACTTACAATCTAAGTTAGGCATTTGCCATCTGCATGCTCCTACTTGAGGGGGAGTATAAGACTATATAATTATTGTATGTAATTATGTAATATTATATAGGAGATAATTTGGAAGATATTTTAGGTAGTAGTTTTTTAACTTGCCTCAACTTCTTCTTGTATATATTGAGCTTTCCTTAGTAATAAATATTAACCCTTTAAACCCTAATCTTTTCTACAATGTATGACATACAGTGTAGTGTCTCACTATACCATCCTTCCTATAAAACTCATCAAAAGTGTCTTGATATGTTTTTAGTATGTTTTTCAACCCTAGTCTTCCATTTTAGCTATAAAAGGGGTCACACAATGGTAGAAGAGTGTGTGGAGGAGGGAAGCACCTGCAACACTCCTATGCACTCCAAATAGGCTAAAATGGTGAAAGAGTCAAATATCTACATCTATAGATGTTAAGAATTATTTTGAAATAGTTTCAGAAAAAGATCTTATATGAGGAGAAAATCACTTGTTTCAGATGCAAACACATGAAAGTGATTGCTTAGAACATAAGAAGAGCCAGTGCTCCCTCCAAGAAATTTTGGATTAAATATCTCATTTTAAAGCATAAACTAGACATCTTTTGCATTTTGGAATCAAGAATAAATATAGAAAAATGTGATCTTTTGCAAATGATTTCATCCAACTAGGTCCAAATTACATATCACTTATATCATCCCAATGGTAGAATTCTAATGAATTTCAATTTCTAAGATATAAATGTCACAATCTTAGATATATTTGATCAGGTTATACATATTGATGTAGTTTGTACCACTACAAAGAAGGCTAGTGTGACCTCATTCATATATGCGCATAACAATACTTTTTAGAGGAATCAATTATGGAATCAACTCATAGGGGTAGCAAATAGCAATTGAAAACCTTAACTCTTGACTGGGGACTTCAACAACATTTTAAATCTTGAGGAAGTTGAAGGTGTGCTTCTAAACATCTTTGCTTAGATTTCAGGATATGCAATATAGAAATTCAAATATTTGACATCCTATTTAGTGGAAATTTCTTCACGTGGAATAATAATCAATATGGTAATGATTTTATTAGGAAAATCTTGGCTAGATGTATGGAAAATTTGGAGTAACTTTAATAAATGTCCAAGATCAACCTCAATATTCATTATGACTAATCTATCATATAATTCCCTATGCATCACTTAGATACAATCTGTAAGTGTCAAGACACCTTTCAGATTCAACAATTTTTAACCTCTTTAACAAGTTTTCAAGAAATCATTAGGAAGGTTATTACCACTGAAGTCAAAGGCAATAAGAAGTTTATATATGCAAATAAAATTAGACTTAATGGAACTTCTCTCAAGCAGCTATATAAGACGAACATTAGTAACACTCATCACCTATTAACAATTGCTAAAGTGGCCTAAAGGTCTATTCAAGATGATTTGTATAGAAATCCTAATTCCAATATACTTTAGCATAATGAAAAGATCGTAATGCATAATCTCTGAAGAGCTTTATTTTAAGATCAGTCTATGATGAAACAAAGATCAAAGGCCCAGTGGCTTAAAGAGGGGGATAGAAATTATACTTTATTTCACATAATTTTGTTGTCAAAGAGGAGCATCAACATAATTATCAGTGTAGTTAGAATCAATCAAATCATTTCTGAACAAAAGACATTTCTTTATAAGGTTGCTAATTATTTCATATCAGTTATAAATGAACCACCAAATGCTCACAACATAATTAAATTACTCAAGGAAATCATATTAGAAACTATATCCACTGAGGAAGCTAATATCTTATCGAAGCCTACTCAAGGAAATCATATTAGAAACTATATCCACTGAGGAAGCTAATATCTTATCCAAGCCTGTCACTAGAGTGGAGATTGATAAGGTTGTAAAGTTAATCAATCCATATAAAGCCCCAGGTCTTTATGGTTTTAATAAGCTTTTCTTCATAAAAGCTTGGCCTTTAACCAAAACCATGGTTCATTATGTTGTCTAAGATTTCTTCTACCACAGGAAATTCATTTGGGAAATTAATAAAAACTTCGTCACCTTGATACCAAAAGGAGAGGAACTTAATTACTTCTTTGATTATAGATCAATTATTGCTTTAACTCAATTTATAAAATCATTTCCAAGATTATTGATAATAGATTGCAAAAGGTATTAATTAGTCATATTGATGAAAAAAAGGAGCATATATCCCAAGTAGGTCAATAAGTGACAACATCTTATTAATGTAGGAGTTTATGAGAGATCATCACAGAAGAAAAGGGGGTAGCGATTGCACTCTAAGGATTGACATAAAGAAAGCATATGACAATATTGATTGAAAATTTATATTAAACATAATAAAGGCAACGGATGTTCCTGAAATATTTATGTAATAGATAATTTAGTGCTTTGCAACTCCATCTTTCATTGTACCTATAAATGGAGAGCCTTCAAGAAGTTTCAAAATCATCAAGGGAATGAGGTAAAGAGATCATACCTCTCCTTATCTATTTTCTCCTTTTATAGAGGTAATTAGTAGAACACTTAAGAGTGTAGTTGAGAGAACTAAGTAGTTCAAATTTCATTTTGAATGTCAAAGGCTAGGCGTAACAAATTTGGTGATTGCTAATGACCTGTTGCTATTATCTAAAGCAGACAAAGTTTATAAATCTATCTGAATGGATGCAATTATATGCTTTCTAGGACTTTTAGACTTGGTGAACTCATACAAAAGCTTTTTCTACATTTCTAATAATGCATCAAAATAAGAATAAAGGATAGTAGTTGTTACAGGCTTCAGTATAAATGAATTGCCAATCTCATATTTGGGAATTCCAATTTCTACTCCTAAGTGTACTTATATAGATTAGAAAACTCTTATTTACAAGATACAAGCAATAATTTAAGGCTAGAGAGTGAAGGCTTTGTCCTTAGTTGGTATAGCTCAATTAATTTCCACTATACTAAATGGAATTAGTCTGCATTAGGCAATTCACATGACTCTTCTAAAGGATGTTAACAAAACAATTGATAGTAATCTTAAGGAGTCTTTTTAATATGGGAATAGAAGTTAAAGACACTCTACTCCTCTTAAGTAGGCTAATGTATACTCCTTGAAGATATATGGTGGTTTGAATATGATTCCTTTGAAAATTTGTAATTTGGTTATACTTATTAAAAGGTTATGGATGATCATTAAAAATAAGCAATCTTAATAGGTTAATGGATAAATGCTTATTATACTAAAGCGAGGAGCTTATGGAATATCAAAATTCTTGATAATGCTTCTACTACAACAAAAATAAACTTCAAATTAAGAAGCAAATTTAGGCCTATCTAACCAAAATATTGGCGAATGGTGTCAATACATTCTTTTGAAATGATAGATGGTTGGCTACTAGAATATCTGAAGATATTGATAAACTTAACTCAATCAAACACATTATAAAAGAAGATCAACATGACGCTTGTGCTCTTGCACACAAAATTGAAATTTTGTTAAGAAATTAAAGATTTTAGTTTACATAATCAAATCAACAACATTAAGCTCAAGGAAAATAAGATTGACTTTAAATATTGGATATTGTCTAAACATAATAAATTCACCAATGTGTCTTACAGAAGGATATTTCAAGGGTAGGAAACATATTGCCATGGCACAAACTAGTTTGGTGCAAGTATATGCTTCCTAGAGCTTCAATTACCTTGTGGAGAACTATCAAGAATAAATGGCCTATAATTGACAAATTGAACAAGTATATGAAAATAGCAAATAAATGTCCATTATGCAAACAAGCGCAAGAAAGGATAACTCACCTATTTTTTTGCTCATGTCTTTTTAAAAGGACATTATAAGAAGATACTTATTAGAAAAGCCACAATAGGAATAAGAACAAATTGTGATTTGGTGCTAAAAATTATACATACACAACAAAGCAAAACAATGGTGCTTCTTTATTGCTTTATCATATCTGGTACAAGCTTAGTGGGACAAAAGCAAGATGAGAATATTTAAGTGCAGTGAGAAACAACATCAAAGATTATTATGAGAGATACTTAATGCAATCAAGCTGCATATTACCATATTTAGATACAAAATGCACATAGATTCTAATCTTATCATAATATGGAATTGATTTATATTTTATGTAGTTAGGAGTCGGATTCATAATGTAATGCTTTTCTAGTTGTTTTTTTTCCAAATCAAAATGATAAGTTGGTTTATGTTTTTAAAACCTTGATATTGCCTTTTATGGATTAATTTAATTCATAATTTTTCAAAAAAATCATATAAACATTATTTAAACACAAGTAAAATATTCTTAAAATCATGCTAAAATTGAAAACCTATTAACACTTATCAAATTCCCCCACAGTTAAGCATTCAAGTATCCTTACATAAATAAAGATCATCAATTTTAACTTAAATAGGTAGCAACTTAGATCATTAAATTACAAAGTTCATTAAATTGCTAGGCATTTAGTTGCTTACATCAAATAATTTGATAGGTCTTCACTCGCTAATGAAGAGTATGAGATCGATAATTGTGAAACGAGCAATGGGAGCGAGCGACTGGTGAGGTGACTTAGAGCGATGAAACGAAACATAAGAGATTAGTGAGCAATAACTAGGAGCAATTGATTGATGAGCAAAATACGAGTGATAAGCAAGTGAGTGATAATCAAGAGAGGGGCAAGAGTGGTAAGGCGAGCAAGAGCCATAATCGTGTATGGAGACACTACATGCCTATAGTAACTCCCTTGATCGACTTAGGGTTTGACGCCTTTTAATCATGTTTACACCTTTGCAGAGTTTCATTGAATTTACAACACTGATGGAGGACCATCAAACAAAGCCTTAGAAGATATGTCTAACATGGACTTTGGAGACTAAGAAGAAGAACTGGCCAAGGAGAATGAAGAGTTAGAAGAAGTTGGCCTCAACATTCTCCTACAATACCAAGATTTAAGGAAACCTTTTGGGGACTCTAAAGCCTTGGTCCAAGTTAATGATCATGAAGCCCAAATGGAGCCCTTAGAGGATAAGGATCTCGGCCAAAATCAAGTCACATGTTGTCCTATAACTTGATTTGGCCAAGAGAAGGTATAATATTTCAACCTATGGTATGTTTTCAATAAGAGCAATCCATTCCTCATAAGTTTCCTATTTAATGTGTTTGATTCTTATTTAGTGTGTTTAATTCTTATCCTTATGTTTTCACATTAACACATGTATAGTGGATAATTATGGATAATTTTTTTTATGAATGTTTCATTAAGAGTCCATTAGGAGGTAAGAAACCAAATCATGTGGTTCTCCACCTTTCTTTTAGCTAAGTTTCCTATTTAAGTCATATTTTGTTTCCTCTTGAAGAGGAGAATTTTATTAATGAAAAATATTGAGTATTATTCTCAAATTTAGAGTCACTTTGCTCTTGGGTTGTCTATTTACCGAAAATAGAACAAGGGTTTGTAAGTTTTCCAAAATCTTCTCAATTTTCTTCTTCATTTTCCCGAAACTGTATCATTCCAGACTAGTTTCACCATCTTGTCCATAACTTTTCACACGCACATCAAAATACAAAAGTTCCTTCAACAAAGCTATAGCTAACTTCTAGCTCTACAATTTTCCCTTTAGAACCATTCTTAAATTCCTTGTAGTTTTCCTGCAAATTACAAAACAATTCATTGCTATTTCCTAATCTGAGAAACACAAAACTAGACCAAACTTTCACTTATCATCACCCATCACCTCCAGCCAAATTCCGACCACCAAAACCGTCACCTCTTACCAAATTCTGACCATCAAAATGACCACACGTCATCAAATTTTGGTATCAGAGCCTACATTGTGATCCTACATCAAGTCATGTCGGTGTCCCTACCCAAAAATACACCCAATCCACAACATACATCTAAACATCCAATCAATCCGATGCAGCAAGATGTTGATGCTTTTAATGCCACCATTGAAGCCCTACACCTAGAACTTGCAGCCTTAAAAGCCAAAGAAAGAGCCTATCAATTCATGAAACAACCAACATCATCAAGCCAAAATCCAAATCCTCCCCCTTTCTCACCCTTAAGTCATTTCCTAAGAAATTACACACCTAGAATCCCAATTAGGTCGGACCATAATCCAACCATTGAAGAGCTATTTGACTTGGAGAATGAGGAAGTTTTTAATGAATTAGGAGAGACCTCTCACACAATATAGGAGGATCGAATTTAAGTGGGAGAGGAGAGACAAGGCCACAGGCTAGAAGAGGTAGACCGATTACTCCACAACATTCACAAAATGGCAACATGTTTAATTTGAAATTAGGTATACTGGAGTTTTTTGGAAAGTTTGATGTAGAGGCTTTCAAAGATTGGGTCTATAGTGTAGAGAGGGCTTTTGAGTAGAAAGAAGTTCATAAGGAGAGAAAGATGAAGATAGTAGCCCTAAAATTAAAGGGCTATGCCGCACAATGGTGGGAAAATTTGTAGAAAAGAAGAGTGAGAGAAGGAAGGCCATGTTATCAAACATGGCAGCAAATGAAACATAAGAAGGAGGGGGCTTTTTATGCCACCCCAATATAGGCAAAGGCTTCTTGATCAGTTGTTTAGTCATGGACAAGACAATAAGAGTGTAGAAGATTACATCATGGAGTTCGAGCATTTGATGATTAGTTGTGACTTGAGGGAAACCGAGGAGGTAGTTTGTGCAAGATTCCTCAAGGGCCTCAAAATTGACATCCAAGACATGGTAAGCTTCTATCCCTATAAGACTTTGCAATAATTAAAAAGGCTTGCCATGAGAAGTGAATTATCTCTTAAACACACTCAAAGTCAAAAATTCCTTCCAAAATATGCCCAAACACCACAAAAGCCAATTTGCCAAAATTGTCGTCAACAAAATCCTTCACCACGCACCGTTCCACCACCAAAACCATTTAACCAAACTCCTCCACAAAATCGAATGCCACACCAAGCCCATACACTCCATAATTTCTTCCATAATCACCAAAATCCAAACTTAGGTGCTTCAAATTTCAAGGCTATGGACACTTCCAAGCCGAATGCCTAAATAAAGAAGTCATGACCATACAAGAAATGGAGGCTATTGATTATAAAGCTGAGAAAGAATTGTTATTTGGTGCTAACATTGAACATGAAGAAGATGGAGATAGTGATGAGACTATTGAAGCTAGTGGTTACAATGTTGATGCTAAGATGCTTGTTTTGATGAAAGTATTGAGTAGTGATAAGGGAGTTGAAGATTGGAGGAGAAAATCACTTTTCTATATGAGATGTGTGACCAATGGAAAGATGTGTGAAATTGTCATTGATAGTGGAGCATGTGAGAATGTGGTCTCAAATGAGATGGTTAACAAGTTAGTCCTCAAAACCGAGCCCTTACCAAATCCATACAAGCTAACTTGGCTTGACTCTAAGCATGAGATCAAAGTCAACCGACAGTGTCTTGTCCCATTTGGAATTGATAAATATGTGGATGAAGTATGGTGTTATGTCATTCCAATGACGGCATGTCACTTGCTTTTTAGAAGACCATGGCTTTATGATAGGGATGTGCAACATAATGGGAGAGCCAATAAATATTCTCTACATCACAATGGCAAGAAGTTTGTGTTAACTCCAATGAAGCTGGATTTCAAAAGGTAGAAGAGGGAAGAATCTACTTTGATGACATTAGAAGAAAAGGTTGATGTTCTTGGAGAATTGTCATATTTTGTACCACTTGATATTGAAGAGGAAGATAAGCCGCGACCACCAATTCCAAAAGAGGTACAAAACTTGATTGATGAGTGCACTTTTGTGTTTCCTAAAGAACTTCCAAAAGGATTGCCACCTTTAAGGGAGATTCAACATGAGATCAATTTTGTGCTCAGTGCTTCTATTCCTAACAAGCATGCATATAGAATGAGTCCTAAAGAAGGAAAAGAATTACAAAAGCTTGTAGATGAGTTACTTGAGAGAGATTTCATTCGGCCTAGCACAAGTCCATGTGTGGCACCAGCCTTTGTTATTCCAAAAAAGAACGGAAAGTGGAGGATGGTGATAGATTCAAGTGCCGTTAACAAAATCACCATCAAGTATAGGTATCTAATTCCTAGACTTGACTCCATATTGGATCATCTCCATGGTGCTAAAATTTTCTCAATATTAGACCTTGCAAATGGTTTTCATCAGATAAGAATGAAGGAGGAAGATGAATGGAAAATTGGTTTCAAGACAAAGGAGGGACTTTATGAATGGCTAGTCATGCCAATGGGGCTATGCAATTCACTATCAACTTTCATGAGGCTTATGAATGACTTACTAAAACCATTCTTACACAAATTTGTGGAAGTTTACTTTGATGATATTTTAATCATTAGCTCTTCCTTAATTGAACATGTCATGCATTTGAGACTTGTGTTAAAGGTTTTAGACCGTGAGAAATTGTATGAGAAATTGTATGGCAATTTAGAAAAGTGTCATTCTTGTGATTCCTCTTTAAATTTCCTAGGTTTTGTCGTTAGCTATGAAGGCATTAGCATGGACCTTTCGAAGATCCAAACCATTGTGGATTGGCCAAGACCCACTAACCTTTTTCAGGTTAGGAGCTTTTATGGTTTGTGTTCTTTCTATAGGAGATTCATAAAAGATTTTAGCACTATCACTAGTCCAATTACCGATTGCATGAAAAAGGGTGAATTCAAGTGGACTCCTCAAGCCGCTATTGTCTTTAATACTTTGAAAAAATTAATGACTAGTGCTCCTTTATTAGCTTTGCCTAATTATAATGCACCATTTGAACTTGAGTGTGATGCAAGTAGGGTAGGAATAGGGGCTGTCCTTAGTCAAGGGGGAAACCGATTGCCTATTTTAGTGAAAAATTGAATGATGCTAGAAAAAATACACCACATATGACAAAGAGTTCTATGCTTTGATTAGAGCCCTTAGGCATTTTCGGCCATACCTTTTAGCTAGCACATTCATTTTGTTCACCGACCATGATGCCCTAAAATATGTCCAAAACCAAACCCATTTGAGCCATAAACATGCTACTTGGATTGAATACTTGCAAAATTTTGACTTT
>JAOSBK010054256.1:0-17025 GCA_027568895.1 Erythroxylum shatona
TCAGGTTGAAGAAGGCTCTCTATGGGCTCAAGCAAGCGCCAAGGGCTTGGAATTCTAGAATTGATGCATATTTTGTTTGAGAAGGTTTCGTGAAGTGTCCGTATGAGCATTCTTTATATGCCAAAAACAATTCTAGTAATGATATTTTGCTGGTGCGTTTATACGTGGATGACTTGGTCTTCACGGGAAACAACAACTCTATGATGCAAGAGTTTAAAAAATCCATGGAGGAGTTTGAGATGACCGACTTGGGGTTGATGAGATACTTCTTGGGGATTGAAGTGCAGCAAGGTAAAAATGAAATTTTTATTTCACAGGAACGATATGCTAAAGAGATATTGAAGAAATTCTCAATGGAGGATTGTCAATCCGTGGATATACTAGTGGAGTGCGGTATCAAATTAACAAAGGAAGGAGAAGGAAAGTTGGTTAATCCAACTTATTTTAAAAGTCTCGTGGGATGTTTGAGGTACTTGACTTGCACTCGACCTGATATACTTTTTGGTATTGGTTTGGTAAGTAGGTGCATGGAGACTCCAAAGACTTCTCACTTGAAGACGGCCAAGAGAATCCTAAGATATATCAAAGGTACAATTGGTTATATGCTACTATATACATCTGGAAAGGAGTTGGAGCTTGTTGGTTTTAGTGACAGTGATTGGGTTGGAAGTTATGATGATTGGAAGAGTACTACTGGTTTTGTGTTTTATTTTGGAAGTACTGCATTTACTTGGTCTTCAAAGAAGCAGTCTATTGTTTCTTTATAGACTTGCGAAGTTGAGTATATAGCTGCAGCCTCTTGTGTTTGTCACGCAATCTGGTTGAGGAGATTGCTTCGAGAACTTAATCTACAGCAAGAAGTCGCGACAAAGATATATGTGGACAACAAATCTGCAATTGATTTAGCCAAAAATTCGGTTCATTATGAGCGTTCGAAGAATATTGATACTCGGTTTCATTTCATAAGGGAGAGTATCAAAGTAAAGGAAGTTGAGCTTATATATGTGAAGTCAAGTGATCAAGTTGCGGACATATGTACAAAAAGCTATCAAAATTGAAGTTTTTTAGTATTTACGAAAACAACTTGTAGTTACAATTGTTGGAGAAACAAGTTTAAGGGGGGGGAAATGTTGGCATTTAAAATTGTTTTATTGATATTTAATTTATGCTTTAATTGTTGGGAAGTTGAAAGTGTGAAGCGTTAGGAATATGGAGAGTTTAGAACTAGAATGTTCTCCGTTGCCTATAAATTGTATTCCTATTTTTGGTTTAATGTCAAGAAGTTGAAAAGAAAAGAAAATTGATAGAAAATAACTCTGCTTCTTCGTTGTCCTATTTTTTTAAAGAAAATATAGTCCTTCAAGTTGTTGCTTTGGTCCTTTTCTCTCTTAAATTGATTTTGTAAGGTTATACTGACGTTGTTATCAGCGTTCATCTATTTGTGAGACCGATTGATGGTTGAGGGTTTACCGGTGCATAGGAAGTTGAAGAACTGTCACAAAGGACCTTCTGGTTGTATATGTTTCTTTTACTGTAAATAAAAAAGTAGAAGAGACAGACATAGTTTAATATTCTAAAAAAAGTCTTCATACTCTGTTAAATAGATACATCCATCCCTTTTGTTAATTTTGTCAATAACTTCTTTTTATAAAATTGACACGAAACACACACATGTCAGTTCCATTAAATTTTTAATTGAAAGAATAATCTTTTGAAAAGGTATTGAAAAATTAGTCATGACTCACTTTATTGAAGTACTGTCGCTTTCCCCTCTCTATCGAGCTCTCTTCCTATCAAGGGCAAAGGAATATCTATCATGGAGAAAGGGGAGACTTTGAATGCCATCTTATCAAAGAAGCTAGCTTGAAATCAAGTTGTGAAGGATTTTGCATCTATTAGGAATCTGGTATCAGCTGATTAGAAAGAAGCTTGACGAAAGTAAGCAGGCACCGAAAATACGAATGAGAAAAGAAGAAAAAACGTGGACTAAAGATTAAAGTCAATACAAGGTGTGTGCGTGCAAACGGTCATCGGCCACAGCTACTGCAGGCGGTCTCCTCCGAGATAGCGGCGGTAACTAGTGGGGAGGTTTCTCTCAAAATATTGACTGGTGTACTCCCCTCACAGCGGAGCTCTGTGGAGTTTATACTGGGCTGACCCTAGCGTGAAATTTAAGGTATCGTCAGATCGAGCTCGAGGTGGATTCAACAGTGATGATCGACATCCTTTCTTCCCCAGATCACCGAGCCCAGCACCTCAATCTTATAATTCTAGGCGTTAACGAACTATTCAATAAGAGGCACCGACTGGCTTGCTAACTTTGTCGGTCATTTTGACGTCGGAGTTACATATTTTGATACAACACTTATAGGGTGTCACATGATCCTTGTAAAGGATCTATCATAAATTTATTTCCTCGTCTTATTGTGTAATCTTAGTTCAATTTTCTTTTATAAAAAAAAGTCAATACAAGGGATTGATTTGACAATTTTCTCGAGATTGCCCCTCTTATTTTAGCAATTTGTTTACATAAAATCCTCTTTACCATTTTGGTCTTTCTTTTGTTTTATATAATGTCTATAAACATTCTAGAATGATTTTACTAACATTATGTCACTAACTAGCCACCTCATCCTGACATTTTGTAACTAACCGGCTCCCTCATCCTATTTTTTTTCCTTTCCTAGTGTATGTATGCAGTATAAAAGGTCTATCAACATCCTTTGATAAACTGCGTTTCATTCGCCCCTATAAACCTGGAAACTCAATATCACTTCCCCTTGAAATAATTTAGATGGGAGCTAAGAATGGAAGTCCTCTCTAGTTAGATATTTTATTGACAAGTGTTTTGCTTTCCCTTTGGTCTAACATTAGGCTATTTCAACTTGGAAAAACTTGATTTTCTAAGTACATTGATAAGTGAGGATGAGTTTTTAATATTCAAATTCTCATCAGAGGAACTTGCATAAAGAGTTAGATTTAGAACTATAAGAAAGCCTGTACTGATCAAAAAATAGGCGTCTGGAGTATCTTTGGACAAAACTAGGCTGAAGACTTTACCTATTTGAGCCAATTTCCATAATATGCAGGTTGACTATTGATCTTCTAAGGGTTTGAACTACCAACCTAGTTCCGTGGGCAGGCCTATAAGCATGGTTGAGAACAAAACTCTATTAACAAGAATTGGTTTTACATGTGTGTATTAATGTTCCTCTTGATAGTGATATGCCTAACAATATTAGATTAGTGAGACTAAATGATGATGGGAACCTCATTGAGGACGCAATTACTATTAATTACTCCTGGAGGCCTCTAAAGAAAGGGATAACCAAGGTATGGAAACCTAAAACTTTTGATTAACTCCAAAGCTCAAGTATTGAACCACAGAAGCCTACAAATGATATTAATTAAGTTAAAGAAGCATCTACTGCAGGAAAATCGTTCAGGTTGAAGAGAAGAACAAAGAACCTGTTCCTAATGCAACTTTAGAGTCACTAAAGGTATCTTTTTTTTTAATTCCTATTATAGGGTCATCAAAGGAAACTAATATTTTACAGAGTCCTTGCAAGGAAATCCCAATAGAAGGCAATATATCGAACATTGTCTTTTTTATTCGAACACTAAGACATTTAAGGAAGTTAGCTTGAAGAAAACATCGTGCCCCTCTATACTGGCTGAAACTAGTTCTTGAAAGATTAGAGCTGTTAAAAACACCAAGAGGAAGAAGGCAGGTTTTTCTTCTCTTAAAATAAGTTTTATTATATAGAATGTCGGGGGATTAAATTCTCCCAATAAACAGGTGGCCCTAAGGGACTATCTTGGACTGAGGAGACCATGTTTTGTTGGTCTCACTAGGACCAAAATAAAGCTAGACTTTTTAAAAGTGACTATGGTTCTTAGAGAAGCATTGTATCATAATTAGCAAGCAGTACACACACTAGAGTTGCAGAATTATAGTCTCCATTGATCCTGAGGTTTTCTGGCTGAGGAACTTGTCATATTCTAATAAGTATTTGCATTATTGTCATTATGCGTATACAAATTAAATATTTATTTTACATTCAATTTATTAAACAAATTAGTATATGATAAATAAGGGTCGATTCCATAAAAAAAGTTAATTTACCAATTTAGTTTATTTATTATAATACTTTTAATTAAAAAAATATTTCAACGAATCAATCTATTTAAAAAAAAACAATTACATCATAATAATTTTGCTCTTTCATAACAAAATATAAACATCATCAACACTCATGTAATGCTCTCTTTAACCACATTAGTAAGACACAACATCAAAACTTAATAAAATGAACGTATGACACATTTTAAAAAATCATTCAACCAATATTCAAAAGGTTGATAAATTATTTTATAACTTAATAAAAATCAACGTAGAACCCAAAATAGCTAGCATTAATAATAAAAAATTTATCACACTTATTTTAATATAAACAATTACGATATAATTTAATCAACACTTAAATTATTAATTCACCATTTAAATGTGAATGAATTCCGTTATGTCATACATGTAATCTTAAAACTTAGAATAAAGTAAAACATAAAAAAGTACAACTTCTAAATTACTTCCAAACTCAATTCAATTTGGTTAGATAGTTTACAAATTAAGTAATTTGTAGGACAACAGTTTACAACTTAAGTAATTTATAGGACAACTCAAATCATAGGTAAACAAGAAGTAAGTATTTAAACCTTTTGTTGTCCTAAACTTAAAACAAATTGATTAAAGATTTCACAACAAAGAGTAAAGCATTTGACACTTCTTTTCAACAACAATCGTCACATATTTACAACCACTGTTTCATCTTTTAACACTTTCAAAACAATCCTTAATCGCCAATTACACATCTAATTCTAACAAGACACTTTTTTTAGATAATTCAACTAAATAAAACAACTTTCTAGAAACTAATGAACCATTAAAAGAAAAAATTTTCCAAATATGCCATAATGCATATTAATCATATTTTGATGAACATTTTCGTACAAAATATCCAATACATGATTCTTTTGAGCACAATGCAATAAGCTATGCATTTTTTTTTCAAATTATAAAGAAATTAAGCATACATAATGCAACTCAAACAAAGATTAGGATAGCTTGGATGAAATCTTTAGCAGTGCACGAAATTAATATAAATATGATCATTCTTCATTTAACTTTTTATTGCGAATCAATCATTATGTTCAATTTTAAATCTTATTGAAAGTAATCCAAGTTTAGGTCTTATTTTAAATTACATGTTATTTTATTCTTATTTTGATGTTTAGAATAGGATTTATTTAAGTTTTGATGTGCTTTGGAATAGAAAATTAAGCATCCTGATGAGATTGTGCATAATTGGTGTGATAAGGTACACATGAATTGTTATAACTTCTAAGTTCAAAATTTTTAAGCTTGTTCCTCTAATTTTCATGTTACACACGTTTATACAGAGCTACATTTTCTCTAGACACGTTGGTGTAGACTTACGCAGTTAATTACACGCTCGTGTAAAAGGCCCTGTAAGTTCACAAAAAGCTGAAATTTAGTGGCCTATATGATCAATTATATGGCAGTTTAACAGACTGTGTAAGTCCACAATACAACTTAAAAATGCCCTAATCCCTCATTCTTTTTCACTTATCTCTTCTCTCTTACTCTCTACTATCACCTTTCCAATCTCTTGTCCTAATTTTTGCACTTTTCTTGCAAATTAACGAAACCAAGTAATTTTTCTTATTACTTTCACTTATTTATGCCTGATTAATTGGGTGTTTTGCATTATTTAGGGATTTTCTCCCAAAAATGTTAATTTTTGGATTTTGAGATCTTGTGAAATTTTTCATGATTTTATGCCTAATTGTACTTTAATGGTTGAATATTATCATTGCCCATTGGATTTAAGGAATCAATTTGATGAATTAAATATGTTTTGGGGGAAATTTCAACTTGAGTTGTGAAATTGTGTGATTATTGCTCACTAATTGTTAAATTGTCATTTTTTTGCATGAAATTAAGGTTAATTAATTGTTTCTATAGTTAATTGAAGTTGGGTTTGTGTTTAATTTCATGTCAATTTTGATTTTTGTATGAATTGGATGTTTAATTTCCTCAATTTTGTGTAATTGTTAGATTAGGGTTTTTTAATTTCAAATTTAGCGTTAATTTTATAGTTAAACAATTAAGTTAGTTTTAGTTGTTAAGTATATTTTTGTTAATTTTAATTTTGTGATTTATCAGGTTGTTCGTTAACTTTCCCACTTATTTATGTTTATTTGATTTTGTTTTGTTTTATTTTTTAACTACTTTAGATTGTTTGTTCGTAATTTTTATCATGTGTTTAATTTTTCCTAATCTAATTTGTTTTCACATTTAATAATTTAGTGAACATAATACATTTTAAGTGCGGGGTACAGGGTATTCTTGTAATTTATCTGTAAATTTCTCAATTCTATTTAAAGTCTTAGGCATAATTATGAGATTACAGTGATAAAAGGAGTTCCCAAGGAAGCGACAACAAAGAAAAGATTCCTCAACCATAGTCTAGCCTTAAGAGCGGTCGAGAATGTTGTTGTTGAATGCTAGGGCCTAAGAGGAACAATATTAGAGGATTAAGGATAAAAAGTCAGGACTAGTAGATTCATAAAGTGGGAGGTGTTGAAGTAGGTTGGTTTAGGTTAGCTAGTTCCAGACCTTGTTAACATTAGCGTGTGGTCCCACCTCTTCAAGATCATGGAGCCTTCATGCTCGAGGTACTCTCCATATTCTTCGTGGAGAGAGGTGGCTACAATGGAGATTGTTCTAACATGATCCAGTTCCGAATGATGGGAGATATGATATGGATAAGCTATTTAAAATATTCCATCATAATGGGTCTCTACTATTGGGAGTTTATAGGGAGATCAGAGTACATCGCACTATAGATAGACTTTTTATATGGATTACCTCCTAAACACTTCTACGTATGATTTACATAGAGGAAGACTACATCCAAAGCAAATCCAAGGCATCCACACTGTGACATCCTGCGTGTAACATCCCACTATCATAAGACATATGCCTAAACATCCAGAGGACATTCAAGAACATACCCTATGGGAATGACATGTTAGAGTAATCACATCAACTTATATGACATCATATTGAACATAAGCATTTTCAAAGGTCAAACCCCCTCATTTCATTCACAAAGTGAAACTTACTTACATTTTCATTTCATTTCATCATCCATGTTTGTACGTTACATAAAATTTGAGTGTTTAATGTTCTATACAAAAAGTACAACATATGAAATGAGAAACTAAACAAAAGTATTCCATCTAGACTCCGCAAGTATTAGCTGACTAGACCTTTGAACCATTCTTGTTTCCAAAATTTGACAATACTAGGCTACTACTATACTACTTTAAAAGTTAAGTTATCCCAGTACCTGAAAATCAATGATGCAATTTTGATGAGTTTGCTTTGATGAGTTTGCGAACTCAGTAAGTAAACCATCATCGATGTCTTCACTCGAGTCAGGACACAACATCACAACATATAATCCAAATTCTCAAATATATCACATTCTTCAAAACCAATTCCCATTTATCATATATTCATATATATATATATATATGTATATACGTATATATATGTATATATGTATATATATACACACATATATATATATGTATATATATATACATATATTATATGTATATATATATGTGTGTGTGTGTGTGTGTATATGTATATGTATATATATATATATGTACACAAACATTTCATATTACTATTTCAATATAATTTAGTAATTCTTCACAACTATCCACATAACACATACTTGTGACTCTGTCCTGTACCTAATGTGGATACACCCAATGTGGATACCAGGCTCATTAATAATTAAACCTGTGGCTCTTTGTGCACATTTATGAGCTTTAAGCTCCTTTTCACTCTGGTCACTCAGACCACAACTTCTTTATCTGATCATGCATATCGATGTCATGAAATGCATCAAATCATATATTATGCCATTAATAACTCTCATTCAGTGTGCACAGTTATACATCACATTCATCGGATCTAAGTCCGACATTCAATATTTAGTTGAGCACTCATTTACCCACATTCACATATAAGTAGATAGCACTTCTAATACATTTCCGAATATTGAATTCCTCAAATAATCAATATATGGAATTATCAATATCATAATCATATCAAAACAATTTAAACAGAACCATATATATAATTGGGATTTTACATCTAGGTTACTTACAGTATGCTCCAATTAGCTATTGCCTTGACCAACCAACAGTCTTTAGATGTTGATGCTCAATTTGTGCTTCTATATCATGCAATACACACATATTTACACATTATTAACTTGTTTAATCAAATGGATGATCAATTATACACATGTATGTGTTATATATTTCATGCATGCTCAATTGACTTTCCTAGTATGTAACTCTAAGCAAAGATCTTAATATGTTCCTAAGCCATCAATTATACATTTACTCAAATTCCCATTCATACTACCTTCTTGTTCTTCAATATTCATATACTCATTTAGGTTCATTTTGGCCCTAATCAACTCCAAACACACCAATTAGAGTGACTTATCATCATTAGGTTCAATAATTGCTTAAAAATAAGCTCATCATCTAAAAGCACTACCCAAGGTCGTGGGGAACCTTCCCACGATTGTGACAGAAGCTACACATCTAGGCCTTGATTGTGCACTAAGGTCCACAATCATGACAAAACCTAAAATGACCAAGCCACGATCGTGTATTTGAGGGCCACGATCGTGCCCTGCATTCTTTACTTTTGTACAAATTTATCAACCCTAAAGATATGTCAAACACTTCCAAATTTCCACAATTTATACCTTTATATGCAGCTTCAATTCATGCAAATTCAACAACCAAATTAGCGACATAAATCTTAAACAAAACTCCACTTATTTGGTTCTTCATCATTCACCACATATCATCATACATATAACCCCAACTTTGTCAAATTCTAGAAGAATTCAATAACTTCCCTCTTTGATAAAACTTCACCCTCATTAACACTTTAAATCTCTACCTAAACCATTCATATAACCTACTATTTCCATGCATCAAAACAAAACCAATTCATTTATCAAATTCCAATACAACTCATCATCAACCTTACATGTATTATTCTCAATTTAATCATCATGAATGTTATGCTAAGATATATCACAACAGGGCAAGAAATCACTTACTTGTTAACTCTAGTTTCACCTCAATCCACAAGATATCCTAGCCCTTCAAACTTGCAAACATAAAGCATATTCCAAGAACAACATGAAAACACAAAAGGGCTTCAACAACAAGATGAAGACAACTAGATTTTGGAGTGGTAGGGTGTAAGATTTTGGGAAAAAATTCAAGGGTTATGGAGCTTATGTGAGTGTGTCGTTAATGAGGGAAAAAAAAAGAGAAAACATAAGACCAAAACATAAAAGAAGGTGGTCTTGCAAGTGTAAGAGACATGGTTAAGATGTGTGGTAAAGAAGATGGACACTTTGCATGACACTTGTCATACTAAGAGCCATGTTATCTGTCTTTGTCTTACACTCCCAATTGTCACTCCATAACTAGTCCACTAGTCATTTAATCACTAGGCCATGTGTCATTCAACTATGCCACCATTTGTTATTCATGGATTCAAGCCATTTGTCACTCTATTATTAATGCCACATGTTACCATTTCATAGGCTCATTCAACCTAAATTTCCATGTATCATTTTATTTTGTCCTTTAACATTTTTCCTAGACTAGATGCACATATCACCTTATCAATCACTCTATTGTAACAATAAATTCACAATTCTCTAATTATAATCCATTACACAAAATTCAAGACATAATCAACACAGAAATTACATCATAATCTTTTAAGATCTTTCATACCCCGGGATATGTCAACTGAGTGCATATACTATTTTTACAATGTCCTTAAGTCATGATTCATGTATATATGCAAATGTGATGTATGCAAGTGAAATGCACTTCATTTATTCTCATATGATATGACTCAATCTAATAGTTAAATCCTTAAGTATAAAATGGGTTATTATACTGCGCTCAGGTACATTCATGGTATTCTGAGTCACATGCTGAGTGGTAAGGTGATAGTTAGGTAATTGTTAGGAATTTTGATGTATTTTATTTATGGAGTATGAGTGAGAGGACACTGATCCACCTGGGGCATGTGCTTGCCCAATTTATTAGGCATCAAAGCTAGGGGAGAAAAGTCAACACAATCTATATCAAACCTTATGTGACGAGACTGACACTACAGATGGTGGTCTTCAACAAACTACCCGATTGTGGTAAGTTGGCACCATGTTAGCACCTAATCTAGAAGTCATGAAGCTCATGCACATGATCTGTAGACAAGGGGGACTTATAAGGGATATCTACCACTTTATTTGGTATCCTAACGAGCCAACAACATTAGGAGGACCTAGAGAGGAGCCAACGTAGCCATATTCATCGCCATCCTAAATGGGAGAGATTGCACTAGAGGAGGATAGCCTGGACATACCAAAAGCGTGGACACCTCATCCAAACTAGCTAACGATAGCTAACCTGGAGAGGTAGCAGGTTGAGTTTGTGGAGATGATGGAAAAGCTCGAGACCACTGTTGGATGGATGTGAGATCTATTATTATTAATTGGGAGCTATTAGGGCATCAATTTTTAGCCTCCATCATTTGGCAAAAGTACTTGATTAGCAGCTCCTCCATCATATGAGGATGATTGACTCGAGGATGCTCCATCATCAGACAAGCCTAGGTTATAACATGAATTTTTGTATCTTTTCTTTTTCTTTTTAATTGTGTATTTTTTATTTTCTTTCTTTTTGTCTAAACATTAATGTTATATCAAATTATTTTTATTTTATTTCTTTTTATCGTTTTATCTCTTTTTCTTTATATTTTACAAGGATGTTAGTATTTAGGATTGGATGGATAGTCCCAAGTTCATCAAAATCAGAAATTAGAAAATTTTATTACTCAAGAAAGTACCAAACTTTACTTTCTCACTTTTTATACATATATGCTTATATTGTGTACATTGAGGACAATGTACAATTTTAAGTGTGGAGAAAGGGATAATAATTTTCTTAAGCTTATTATAATCTTTTTTATTAACTCTTATTAACTGATATCTTGAACTAGTTAAAATTTTCCATCACTACTTTATTTCATTATTGATTATTGATTTGAATTAGTATGCAAAAGGCTGACAGATAGAATACACTTACCTTATCTAGGTCATATTTTTAGTAGTCACTAAGATAGTTAATTTAAATGAAAATTACATATTATTTACTCATATAAGATCAGTATTTTTTGTGAGCTTTTGAGCTATAAAAGAAATAATTAATAAAATTTTAATTTCTTTAGTTCTTTCATGTATGTTATCATGCATAGTTGAACAATTCTAGAACTTACTTTTATTATACATATTGAGATCATATTTGTTAAATTAGAAGTATTGAGGTGATAAAGGCACTTAGATTCAACATTTTTTATGTCAATTTCTTTGATAATTACCTTACCGTATTTTATCTTCAATGATGATAACCCAATTATTACCCTTTATTTTCTCTTTCTCGAAGCCTTTTTATTATTTTAAACACTGAAGGTTTTTTACATTATTTGATTATTTAAAAGTTGAAAATTTGAAATTACTTTAATTATGGTATATGATGAATGCTCAAAATTACATTGATTGATTAAAAAAAGTATGTTGCGAGGATAAAAATGTTTAAGTATTGTTACTAATGGATTTAAAATGCAAAGGATCTATATTGTGAAAGAATAAGTTTCTTGTAATGTTAATTTTGTAAATTTGCTTCAATTTTATCACTCTTTTATTATCCTAATCATACCTTACCTAAGCCCTATTAAAACTTTATAAGGACTTTTTGATTTTTGTTTCTAGTTTATATATAAATGTTGGAGATATGATAATGTTGCAAGATTATGGTTAAAAGTTCTATTATGCACTGATTTGAGAGTTTGATATTTTTTACCCTAAACACTTGAGTGCGTCGAATGAAAGCTTTCTGAGGGTGTAAAGATTTATTCTTTTGATTTCAATGAGATTATTCACGTGATTATTATTATTATTGACTTTTGAAGTTAGTTGTAGGATAACTTGCTTCTAATTGTATGTTAATTTAATTAATACTATATGATGATTTAGAGTATGATTAGACAGGTTGAAGTTAATAAAGGATAGATGTTTGTAAAGTTAATGATTTAGATTATGATTTGCTTGAGGACAAGCAACATGTTAATTGTTGAGATGTTTAATAAATTCTTATTTGACTATAATTATAAACCCATATTTAACGTATTTTACTTATTATTTTATGTTCTTGTTATATTTTTGGTACTTAATTCACTCCAAGTACATTTTAGGTGATAATTGCCTTCGCTGACCAAAAAGAGAAGAATTCAAATGAAGTCATGGTATAAAACAAAGATTTGAAGTTACTTAGAGATACACGACCATGTATATGGCTATGTAAGTCTCTGATAACGTGTAAAGTCAAGATTTTAAGTATTTTTGGAACTACATGGTTACCTACATGACCATGTAAGCAACCATATATGTCCTAAAAACCTTAATATTCTCTACAAAAGGATGTGAACGGAGGTAAAACGAAAGGAAGCCAAAATTTAAGCTTAACATTCATAGGCAACGATTTTGATCAAAGGATGAGGAAAACACAAAGTTAACATTAAGAGATATAATAAAAGCTACACTCAATCCAATCTAGTAAGAAGACTCATTAGGGAGATCTAGAATTATGATTTCTTTTTTTCTAGTTTCTCTCTTATTCTAGTTTCTCTTTTATATATTTATTATTGATTTTGTTTTCTTTAGGTAACTAAACCTATATAGTGTCTAGGTGTGATGAAAGCTAGTTTGTGATAACAATATGTTTTAATCTCTTATTTAATATAATTATATCGATTGATTTATTATGATTCAATTATGCATTTTTTCTTGTTCCAACATATCTAGAATATTAATGTATGATTTGATTTCATACGATTGAGATTGAGAAATCCTCTTGTATGTCTTCTTAAAATGGAACATTATCTAGTTTAGTCCCTCAATGTAACATTAGTATTGGCAATTAGCTAATCTATATAAAGAGTGATAAAGTGTAAGGCCTAACATCAAACTAGTTATTCTCCATTATAGACATTTTGTACAATTTTGACCACCTTTCAAAGATTAATATAATTTTTACATTTTAAAAAAAATTAATGATAAAATTTAATAGATGGATTGCCTTAATCTTTTCACAAATTATAAGGATTTTTCATGAGTTTTTTTAAATTACGTGAGATCTTAGTAGGATTAATGAAACCATATGAAAGATTAATATCATTTATCCCTTTTTACTGAAGTAAAGATTAAAAAAATAACCCAATTCAATTATAAAGAAAGAACCTAACTAAAACAATAAATGGAACGTAAAGACTGTTAGAGTAGTGTTATAAAGGCAATCGCCTTTAGCACTTTTGTACAAACTTTATTTTGATTAATAAAGCAAAAGGAAATTTTTATTAATTTGATGTTCATTTATTTATGAATTGATATCATTCTTAAGTCGAATTAATGAAGTTAATGATACAAAATATAGCATGAAGGAAATTATGATAAGATCATAATAATGAGATTCCTATCATGTGCAATTATGTTAGATCTAAATTATTCCTAATCATAGGATTAATGAGATAGGATATTGTAATCTAGATAGACTAGCATATGTTATACTCCTTGATTTGATCAAGCAGTGGATCTCATAAACTATAACCATAAGATGTTTATAGTTAAATTATGAATGCTTACTAAGAGTAGTAAGTTCGTAGGATGACCTGCTATGAGATTATCATATGGATGATCTATCAAATGTTAGTGATTAATCTCATCATAGCAATGATGCAAATATCCTTAGACTTGAGGTACTCAAGGAGATCTTAGATACTGATCTTGTGCTTTGACACCATTTTTTGTTGCCTCAAGTTGAGTTTGCTCATAGGGCAGTGATTAGGTATAGTTATTGGTATTCAAAGGTAATTGGGTAGCTAATAAAGAATTCACCACTCCTGATAGAAGGAGATGATACCCACGACCTCTTGTCAAGGTCATTACTTGAGAGTCTCTGGCTAGAGCAGTTATGTGTCATGAAGAGAGTCTTCAATGATATATAGAGTAATGAGATCCCCAAGATAAGAACTAATGTCACTTGAACTAGATGTGACATAGTTAGTCTAGTAGGAGTTGACACATAACCTATACTCCGAACCAAGTGCGGTGTAGAAGGGTGAAAGGATGAATTACTTGGTAATTGTCTATGGAAAGGTTCGTAAGTTGGATAATTAACTATCAAAGAGTTCCTGTGTTAATTTACTTACATTTTAGTAAATTGGAATTATTAAACCCTTCATGATTTGCTTAGATTAAGAGTTAATTCAAGTGGCATGAAACCATTCATGATATGCTCAGATTAAGAGTTAATTCAAGTGCTCAAAATAATTGAAAACCTAAGGGTCACACTCATAAAAGATCAAATTAAATACAAAGTGTGTATGACTGTTATTTTAAGTAAGTCCTGATCGTGACTTATAAGACGGGTGGTACATAAGTGAGTTATTCACTTATGTACACACGAAATTAAGCTAAAACACACACAATTGAGAGGCAAAGGGTCCAAAAGAGTTCTGAAGTTTAAGAGGAGTGATCTTGAGGTTTGTTCATGCAATTTTATGCAATTGTTGCATGAGTTTAATTGCATGTAACTTATTTATGATCTAACTCTGAATTGAGCATCTACTTGAATTCATCTTATTCAATGTTTTAACTACCCTTACACACTAATTTTTCTTCATCTTTGCATGTTCTTCACTAGCTGTTAAAGGTGTTTGGTGTTTGCCACAACCCGAACAAGTAGAAGGTTCAAGAAAGGAGGAGCATTTATAAGGTACATATGCTCTAATTTCATGTTCTTACATTCTACTTATACATGAACATGGATTCTGGATTTTTTTAGGATGTCGTGGTGTTGAAATTTTGATTGCAATGCCATGCATGAGATACTTGGACCCATGGCTCCCCTACAATGGTATCAGAGCCACTTATGCATATAATAGATGATCTATTGAACATGTGCAAACTGTTTGTTGGGTTATGACTGACATGCATGTTGATTTGGAAAATTTTGTATAAATTGTATAAAAATGGTTTTTCCTAATTTTTTATCCTAGAAATGTTTATAATATGTTATATTATGTTTTTGCTAAAGGAAATTTCAATTTAATGTCATTTGCTATTTTATTGTGAATTCATTTATAGTTTGTTTAGCTTTTTGAAAGTTAATGGGGAGGACCTATTTGATGACTTATATGTATGTGTTTTGGCTATAAGACCTTGAAACATTTTTATAAGATAAGAAATGTATTATTTTGATGCTAGTATCATGCTAAGTGCATGTGCTTGAAATTAGGGTTTCGGAAAATTTTTGGACATCAAATCGGTCTCTTTAGTGTGTAGTAGGTTAACTTTTTTATTTTGATAATTTTGGCCATCAAGATAATTTTTGACTTGTGCCGAAATTGTCTTGATAAATTTGAGATGGCCTAGGGATGTTTTAGATGACTAATTGGTGTTCAAGAATTTTGGAAACATTAGGGATTAATTTAGAATTAATCTAAGTAAAGCATTTCATTTTTAGTCACAAGTAGAGCATTGCATTTCTAATATGGTTAGAAAAGGCATGTGTACTAGAACTAAAGTGTTTAATTTGGAAATCAAAATAATTGAATTTTAGGGTTCCTAATTGAATTACATTCATAATTTGAATTAGCCAAGACTAACACTAGCACCTGATTCGGTTCAAGAGTTGAATTGAATCATGAACTTTTAATGCATAGTTAAGTCACAACCTAAATTAAACCTCCTTTGTATGTTATATGCATTAGATGCATTTTAAGGATTGGTTAAAAAGGCATGATAAGGTGGTTATGGACATATGCTCAATTTAATTAAAGCCTCCATAATCATGCCATATAGTTATCATAACTATCTAAATATATATGTGAGATATATATATAAGTCAATCTAAATATTGATGAGATCTAAGAATAAATCCCTCAACCAAAATGTTAGGACTTACACCTTCCATTGATATGGCAAGAACTAGAGTTTTTTTTAGTGTTGGGTTGTTAGGCAAACCCAAGTATTCTCTACACGAATATGTTCAAACTATGGAAATTAGATTTCTAGATTAACGAGTTGCTCCTAACTGGAAACGTTGATTTGTTGGGTAAACCCAAGATCAATGTGGATAGAGGTGAGGTTGGATAGTATACATAGGACGTATACGTATCAAGAGTTGACAACCCAATGAGTGTACTAAATCAACAGTTGATGGCACAAGTCGATAGTTGCATAACTGAATGCAATTGGTATGAATGATACCTACCGATTGACCTAAGGTGGATATTGTGCAAAGCCAAGTTCATTCTTAGTGATGTTAGATATCGACCCAATAGAAAAATTATAAGTTTTCTCGGATTCGTAGTGAGGGCTAAGGATTCGGATAAAATATTGGGACCCATATTGCATGTGATTAAAGTCCTTATTGATATGCATTTATGTACAATCTCTCTCTCTCATTTTTCTAGGTTATTAAATTGCCAAGATGTCTTCGTCCAGTGTAAACTTACACTCTTTACTAGACTCCAACAAACTCATGAGGCCAAACTTCTTAGATTGGCTACAGAATTTGAGAATTATTCTCAAATATGAGAAACTAGGACATGCCCTAAATAAGCCACTTCCCAATCTCCCTGTTGTCGATGCTTCTGATGAGGATTAGAAAGCTTACAAGAAGCTATTAGTGTTAAGTACAATGACTTTTATTAAATGATTTTGATGAATAACAAGAGAAGTTGAAAAAAAGACA
>JAOSBK010054266.1:0-17022 GCA_027568895.1 Erythroxylum shatona
TGAACATTAGTGGTGGAGAAATGAAATGATATGCAAAGTTGTGGATTGTCATGATCATGAATGGTGTTGAGTGTACCTATTGATATATTTTAGTTAAACACATTTTCCGCGTCTACCATTAGATTGCTCAGTTTTTAAAGATATTGAATGTTGATTGATCATGAGTAAAAGATTGGAATGTTGACTTCTCGCCATAATTTTTGAAAGTCACTCATCTTTGGTTATGATTATATTGTCTTGGAAAAATATATAAATTGAGTCAATGTTTTGGGTCAATGAGCTTAATTTTGACGATTTGCCCGAGGACGATCAAAGACCAAGTGTGGGGCTATTTGATAGGATTGAATTGTCTTATATTTTCTTATACATTTACATGTGATTTCAATCCTATTTTTATGATAACATGCTCAAGTTGTGTTCAATTTGTGTTGACTATTAGGTTCGATTTATTGAAATATTTTTTAGATAAAAAAGACAAGATTTTTCTAAAGCAAATTGAAGCACAATTATTTTTCAAGTTAAAGGCACAAATTAATTTTAAAAAGTAAAAAAAAGGAAGAGAAAGTGGTCTGTGCACTGCGTTTCATGCAGTTAGAACGCATCGACGCAATATACGTAGCGTTTTCTTAAAACAAAAAAATGCACAAGGGCGAGGAGACATCAGGTTTTAAAAAGGCAGATCAAAGTTTAGTTGTCATGTCACAAGAACAGTAGCGGCGTTGGAGGAATAAAACACAGGAGGCGCCATTTTGAAGGAGAACAAGGCGCAGGAGAAATGTTTTAAGTTGATGATGTGACCTTTATTGGCCACATCATCAACAGTAGAGGAACAAGCATAGCAGAGAAAAAGCCACAGAGACACGCAATAGTGGGCAGTGTAGGGAATTTTCGGTGGGACATTAAGATGAGGGCTGAAGTATTTTATAGAGAAAGACCCATGAAGAGCTAAATGCCCCGATGTCGGCTTAGAGGCAACAACGACGCTGATGGCCCGGGTTAAGTAATTTTATTATTATTTTGTTGTTTCTTTCTCTCATTATGAATTGATTATGTTATCCTATTTTAATTGATTTGGGTATTGTGTATGGATAATTGGATTTTTGTTATTATTCGGTTATTCGTGTATGAACCCATTGGGTATTGTGATTTGATAATTTTAATGCCTTCATTGAATTACTAATTGCAAACCCATTGCTAGAATTTCGATATAATCCGTAATTGTTATGTTAAAATTCACGTGTAACGACTAATGATTCATAATCATTAGGGATAACATGACCTAGGTTAAATGACGCATCGTATGTGGTTGTTGCCTTGATTAATCAGTTTTCCTAATTCATAATGCTACTGCCTAATTAAATCTAGAAATTGTATCCTAGGTTGTTCGATGGTTAGGTTTAATTAACGATCGTATCTTGATTAATGAAAACATAAGGAAAACTCGGGTTAATTGGTAACCCACGATTAATAGTTGCAAGGAGAGGTTAAAGAACCAAAAATTAATGAAATATGCTTAATTAAGGTGTAAGCAGAGATTGAACTAAAGAACTGGGTCCCTACCGAATTCCCCACCTTTATAATTTTTTTACATATTTTCTTTAATTTGTTTTTATTAGTTAGTTTTATTTTATTTTCTTCTTTCAAAATCCAAACCCCCCTT
Source organism: Erythroxylum shatona (assembly GCA_027568895.1). Lineage (NCBI taxonomy): Eukaryota > Viridiplantae > Streptophyta > Magnoliopsida > Malpighiales > Erythroxylaceae > Erythroxylum > Erythroxylum shatona. Next base: position 1,661 of record JAOSBK010054266.1, read on the forward strand.
TTTCCTAAACATCGGTTAATTTCATTCCATAAACTTTACACACACTCTCCGTGGGATCGACCTAGACTCGCCATTGCTATAGTAATAGTCTAGTTATTTTATCTTGACATGCATAACAACGCGTGGTCAATCTCACTTCATGGACATTTTCAGTATTCATACAATGAAGTTCATTACTTCACCCAGATCAATGTCAGCAATGTCCCACTTATGACAAGGAAGGTTTGTTGTATCTTCAGGAATTACACTCAGAATGTTTCCTAAGACTTTCTCTGTAATTAGAATTTCGCAATCGCTTACTTAAGAGATAACTTTCTGCTTCCCATCAATTTCTTCCTTTCTTATATGTATATAAAAACATTTGACCAGTTCATCACACACAGTTTCATCCAAGCTTAAGAAATTCTCCCAACCAACAGTAAGAAAATAGGGACTGATGGGAATACCTATATAGTCGAATAAATAGGAGGCAAGGTTCATCCAACTAACACCTTTTTCTTCTTATAGTGCATCTTATATCTTGTTTCACCCTCCATTGACTGTAATAACTTCACTGGTGTTGAAGCCTCTCCCTTCTAAAGAATGGTTAGCTTCTTCAATTTTATTCTTCTTGCCTTAGGGATTTCTTCGATTGAAGCCTCTTCGAGGAATAGCTTATTCCTTATAATGACATCCTCGGTATTTCTTCGATCAAAGGCTCTTTGCCTTTTCTTATTTCTTCCCTTTTTCTTTTCTTTGATTCTTCTTTTTATTTTTTTCTACCTCAAAAGTTTCTTTTTGTGAAGTTTATTTTTTAGTAATTCCTCTAGTCTGTGGCCTTCTTTCCAACTGAGAAGGTTCTTCATTTGAACCATCATCATTTATTACCCAGTGCACGTCAACAATTTCTTCTCTTTAGGACCAGATTTAGGAAATGCGAAATTTTTTGAAGTAGGATTAGATAAGGAGAAAATAGGTATATGAAATCTCACATTTTTTAGTAACTGCCCCTTACAAAAAGACTCTTCTTCTTCTTCACTTTCTTCTTTCTTTTCTTTTCCCTTTTCTTTTCTTTTTCCTTCTTTTTCTTTTGAGTCAGAAGCATATTGTTTTTCAATTATTTCTTCTTTGTCACTTGAAGAGGAATCACGATAATCTAAAGACAACATAATAACAATCTTCCTTTTCCTATCTTTTAGAATCTCCTAATTGGGTATTTTGTTAAGTTTAGATTTTTTTAAAAGACAGAAAAAGGTTTAGTAATAGTGTCTAGAGGATTACTATAGGAGACAAAGATGAGGAAACAGAAGCAAAGGTTTGTTTATGAAGAGGTGTTTCATAATAGTTAAAGCCAAAAATTTATTTGTCCTCTAATTTAGTTTGTGTCAGTGTAATAACGATGGAGTTTGAGCGAGAAAACAAGACGCAATGAGAATGCAAAGAGTTAAGGTGTAGAGAGAATAAGCAACGTAGATGAGAATGATAGAGATGACAAGAAGAGGGAAGATTGCTTAGGGTATACTAAGTGATTCATGAGCATAGATTTTGTGAAATTATAGGTAGACATACAGGCCAGAAGAGGAAGTGTAATCGGTTTGTGTATCTTCTGACAGATGCATATATAGAATTGTCAAACTGCACGCACATTTTTGGAAAGGCTGAAACTACTTTATAAATAACTTCCTTATTTTCAGGACATGTGTCACTTAGAATGTCAACCTGAGAGAAGCCTTCCAAAACGAAGAGGAGCCTTCAAATCAAGAAGAAATATGCAAACCTAAAAGGAGGCTTCTAAACTAAGAGGGACTTCTAAATTTTAAGGATTCTATAAAACTAAAAGAGAGTTTTTAAGGAATCAAAATATAAGGAGCCCACTAAACGACATGCAAAGATAAGTGGTAGAGAAAATTCATGCAGAAATATTATTAAAGAGTTTGCACATACCAAGCTCTTTTCTTAACACACAAAATCTATCTTCAAAGAGTTGTTTGGTGAAAATGTAAACTACTTGATTTTCAATATTAACATGCAAAAGATCAATGGTTCCTTCTAGAACATGATCTCTAAGAAAATGATGCTTGATTTCTAAATGCTTAGTCCTAGAGTGATGCATAAGATTTTAGAAAGATTTATTACACTATTATTATCACATAATATAGGAATATGAGAAAAAGTTTAGAGAAAAATCATGTAGTTGATGCTTCATCCATAAGATTTGAGCATAACACTTGGAAGCAACTACGTATTCCGCTTCAGTCGTCGAAAGTGCTATGGAGTATAGCTTTCCCTTCTTTGTCTTTATGGACTATAGTTCCAGTGTACATAGGAGTACCCATCGGTTTGGCATTCTTAAAATTATATTTCTTGATGAGTTCCTTTGCGTGTTAGTCTTGGATAATGAAGATTACTTTTTCTTTTTGTCTGATTTGTAATTTGAGAAAGAATGATAATTCTCCCATCGTGCTCATTACAAACCCCCTGCATTAATGTTGAGAATTCTTCACAGAAGGTTGGATTAGTAGCACCAAATATTATGTCATCAACATATATTTGCACTATAAGTAAATCATTCCACTTTCTCCTAATAAATAAGGTTTTTTCAACCTTTCCTGTTTCAAATTTATTCTTAAGCAAAAATTTACTTAACCTCTCATACTATGCTTAAGGAGCCTACTTTAAACCATACAGAGCTTTAGTTAACTTCATCATATAATCTAGATGGTTTTCATCTTCAAAACCTTAGGGTTGCTTGACAAATACTTCTTCGTTAATGTAACCATTTAAGAATACACTTTTAAAATCTATTTGGAATAACTTGAAGTTTCTATAGCATGAAAAGGCAAGTAAAATTCTAATCAATTCTAACCTAGCAACAAGTAGATAAGTTTCATTAAAATCAATACCTTCCTATTGATTGTAACCTTGAGCTACAAGTCTAGCTTTGTTTCTTACCACGTTACTATTTTCATTAAGTTTGTTTCGAAATAGCCACCGAGTCCTAATGATTAACTTGTTTTGAGGACAAGGAACTATAATCCAAACTTTGTTTTTATCAAATTGATTCAGTTTATCTTTCATGGCTGAAACCCAGTTTTCATCAGTAAGGGCCTCTTCAACTATCCTTGGTTCTTTTTGTGAGATGAGAGCAATAAATTTAATCTGGAACGATGATCTTGTTCTTAAGCATTCAGAGGGATCTCCTAGAATATATTTATGTGTGTCAAGACCTCTCCATTCTGTCAGTATTTTTCGTTGTATAGACTCCTATTGAAATGAAGCAGCCTGCCCTATTCTAGCTTCAGAGAGGCCTTTTTGATTTTGTAATTCTGAAGGTATTACAGGTGTAGTTTGATTCTTTGATGTATTTTTAGTTATGAATAGATGCTGTTCATCATCTGAGTCAATTTTTGTTGTCGAAGGTAGTGCTTCATCAAATAACACATGTATCGATTCTTCTATCTTCTTTATTCATTTAAAATATACTCTGAACCCTTTACTAGCACTACTGTAGCCTAGAAAAATGACTTAGTCTGATCTCGCATCGAATTTTCTAAGGTTGTCTTTTCTATTGTTTAGAACAAAGAACTTGCAACCAAACACTTGAAAATTTACAACATTTGTTTTTCTTCCTTTCCACAACTCATAAGGGGCCTTTTTTAGTATAGGTCAAATAAGACGTTTGCTAAGTATATAACATGTCATGGATACTGATTCTACCCAGTATCCGTTAGGTAGTCCACTTTCACATAGCATAGTCCTGACCATATCAACCAAAGTTCTATTCTTTCTCTCTACAACTTCATTTTGTTAAGGTGTCCTTCGACAAGAGAAGTTATGAGTTATACTATTGTTGTTATAGAATTCTTCAAACTTTTTGTTATCAAATTCTCCTCTATGATTGCTTCGAAGTGAAGTGATGTAGCACCCTTTTTCTATCTGAATTTTTCTATAAAACTTCTTAAACACTTCAAGAGCATCATCCTTATTTGATAAGAAATAAAGTCATGTAAATCTGGAGTAATCATCTACTATAACAAAATCGTAATTTTTACTGCCAAAACTTCAAGTCTTAGTGAGGCCGAATAAATTCATGTACATAGGTTAAAGTGGTTTGCTAATAGACATAACATTTTTAGGAGGAAATTTACTTTTGACTTGTTTACCTTTTAAAAAAGCCTCATAAACTAGTTTCCTTTCGAACTCTAAGGTCAGTATTCCTTACTAACTTGTTTTTGGACAATTTCGATAGAATGCTCATAATTGCATGTCCAAATCTTATGTTCCAAATAAACAAATCCTTTTCTAGAGAGACATAACACTTAACACTTTGTGAGGAAATGTCTTCTAGTTAAGCAAAATATATATTCTGATTTCTAAGGCCAACAAACATGATAATATCATTATGAATATAGACAATTTCACAATGACATTCATAGAAAATGACTTTGTAACCCTTATCACATAGTTGGCAAACACTTTATATGTTATGTTTCAAACCATCAACAAAGAGAACGTTATCAATAGAGGTAGAGTTAGAATTACCAATTTCAGTGACCTTTACTTCACTTTTGTTTGCAAAGATAACGTTACCTCTATCTTTTCTTTCAATGTAGTTGAATTATGAGATTTCATATGTCATATGTCTCGAACAGCCACTATCAACTATCCATTGATTATCCTTTGTCTCTGTTTTGAAACATATCTGTAGAAAGCATTATCTCATTTTAGGTACTCAAATTTTTTTATCCTTTCAAGTTAGTAGTTTGACCTTTTGGTCTGCAAACATACATCTAAGATAATTTCTTTTTACGAAAATTACAAGAATGACTAATGCGACCATGTTTACTATAGTAATTGCACAAAATAGATGAATGATAGTTATTATGATTTTTGTCACTTACCAAGTTCCTACTATTTGGCTAATATCTGTTACTAGATTTAACAAAGAATTTTTGTATGGCCTTATATTTTTATTTTCATTATATCTTATTCTGGCCTTACTAAAAATGCATTTACTACTTCTAAGCAACGCATCAAGATTCTTCCTTCCATTAATGAAATTTTCTAGATCTTTTTCTATAGATAAAATCTTTCCATCACTTTTCTCCTTTTCAAGTTCTAGGGCAGTGACTTTTTCTTCTAACTGTTTTATTTATTAGAATCATTTTTTAGTAGCGTACTTTCTAATATTACTGGTCACCAAATTTTTGTTCGTAGATTCCAATGATTTAATTTTACTCTTCAGAGATGCATCATTACTCTTAGACTCCTTAACTTCATTAAAATACTTCACTGTCAACCTTTTGTACAAATCTTACAATTCATGATATGCATTTTTCAATTCATCAACTTCAATATCAAAGTCAGAATAATATGCCTCATCGTCTCCTAATTCAACTATAAAGCAAACATTGTTGATGTAGTGCCCTCTTACATTAGACTACATACCGGGACGTCCAGAGGTCATTCCAGTACATAACCTATGATAATGGTGTGCTATGTTCAATCATTACATTCACTTAACATGGCATCATATCTTTATTAACTTATAAAGCATCATAAGAAAATCACAATATTTTAAAACCAACTTTTTCCTCATTTCATTTCATAAAAACCAAAGGTCTACAATATGTCTTACAATATTACCTACATGAACATCATCATATCCTAATACAAAAGTGCTATATGAAAGAGGAGATATACCAAAATTTGTCTACTCTGTCCAAAACCCAACTGACCGACCTTTAAGCCATGACTTCTCTTCCCAAAATCACAAGTCTATACTGTTTGTAACGCCTCTCAATAGCTAGAGATGTCTCTCGGTCCTAAAAAGTTAACGTTGCAATTTTGGTGAGTTTTGTGAACTCAATGAGGTAACCATCATCGATGGTTTACTCAATTCATGCATCACATCAACACATATAATAGATATTTCGCATCTTTTCATTTTTGCATAATTGTACAAATATCACATTTTCAGTTACGATTAAACCAATTTGGCATTTCAAACAATCAACATGCTTATTAAAATGTATATGAAATGCTCATGTGACTCTTCTTCAATTATTATGTTGTTGTGACCAAGTGCCTAAAATGTCCCGCATCTATTTTAGACACCGGGCTCATTTCTGTACTATCTTGTATTTGTTGTAGATATCGGGCTTATTAACGTTGAGCCTGAGGTTCTGGTGCGCATAATTAAGCTTAAAGCTCTTTTCATGTTGGCTACTCAGGCCATAACTCTCATTATCTGATCATGCATTCATGTATGGAATGCATTTTTCGCAATCAATCATATCATAAACATTTAGTCCGTTGTATTCACATTCAAGTAGCACTTCAATATCTCAATAAAATATCACAATCATAGGTCCTTTATTGTTTGAAATCCAACAATCATGATACATTCATTCAACAATTCAAACATATATATATATCAAACATTTAATTGAGTGAGACCATCTAGGTTACTTAAAAGTTGCTCTCGAAGCTAATGCCTGAAAGTTCCGGCAACGTCTGAAGGTTAACGTTCCAGTTGCTTCTCTATATCAAATAACACATACACATATGTCACAATTTCTACAAGTGTAAGTGTTTAACAATGCACATGTATGTAATAAAATATTTACAATACATGTTCATGACAATCCTGGGTATTTATCCATTAGTGTCATCACAAAATTAGTCCCATATCAAGACTCCTCTAAGTATAATTTATACTTAGGTTTATACCTTACTAGAATCATAAAAATCACAATTTATGCTCTTCCATTCGATACCTTAATTTATTTAATCAATATTTTTCAATCTGCTATCAAAGACTATAAATTTTTACGAAAAGGTAAAAATAAGTGTGCTAGGAATCTATTAGTCTAAAAATCACTCCATTTGGAGGTCGGATAAGAAAGTTATGGCGGAAAGAATCAAACAAGGTTTTGTCCTCAATCATATTAAACCTATTTCAGGGAGAATAACATAACTTTCCCTATTGATATCAAATCAAGGTCATTCTTAGACGGTTTGAAAGAAGACTTATAGATCTACAAAATGCCTTGAAGATAGATTCTATTATCTAGAAGGTCAGAATTTGATCAGACGATACAAGATGAATAATGACTAGAAGAAGTTTATAAATAGTACACAAAAGATGTTTTACAACTGGCATAATTTCTCTAGAGATATCAGATTGAGGTGGTCATTAGATTGTTTGAAAGAATACTTCAAGATCTACAATTTTTATGAAGACTTTGCAGACAAATTCTATCGTCTAGAGGGTCAAAATTTGATCAGACAATACAAGATGAATAGTGACCAGAAGAAGTTTATAAATAGTACACAGAAGATGTTTTACAATTAGCATAAATTTCTCTAAATATATCTAATTGAGGTGTTCTTTAGATGGTTTAAAAGAAGAATTCAAGATCTACAACTTTTATGAAGACCTTGAAGACAGATCCTATCGTCTAGAGGTTCAAATTTGGACCAAATGATAATGTCTGATGAGTAGTGCACCAGACGATATGACGTCATCACCAGACGATACAGCATCATCACCAGATGATATGACATCATCATGACATCATCAGACGATATGATGTCATTAAATGATATAATCTATACTCCTAAGTATCTCTAATTATAAGGACCATAACTTTTGACTCTAATGTTCAAAATTTTCATACTATATACCGTTGGAAAGCTAGAAAGATAAGATACAATTTTCTAGTAAAAAATTTGTCTAATTTGGCCTAAATTAATCCAGATTTTGTCGTGGGTCAGAACACGAAATTTACCCCTAAGGAATACTTGAAATTTTGCACTGTGCAAACTTGAAAAGTCCTGAGTATAACCATTCAGCTACTAGTTTAACTTCATTAAACTCTCAAATCTCAACTCAATAGGGTTTTCAAATTGGAAAGTCCCACAATGCACAATCACTAAAATTGGCTCTGAAATACTTAACCCCATGTATTTTTTAACTTCATGGCTTGAAACTTTTCCAAAAAAAATGAAAAGATTCAAAATGACCTTACCTTGATTCTTCACCAAATGAAGAGATCTTTGGCTCAATTAGAAGCTCTTCTTTTCCTCTTCCTTTTTCTCTTCTTGAACCACTTCAAAATCTCTCTTAAGAGTAAGAAATTATGAAATCCTAGCTCAACTCTTTTTTTTCTCTCAACTACCGAAATTCTCTTCTTTTTCTTTCTTAGTTTCTCTTCTTCTCTTCCAATTTATGTTTCCCCCTCTTACAAAGCAAGACTACATTTCTTTCTTCAATTTCTACACTTAGTGAGCCCAAAAAGCCCCTTTTACCCTTCCTTATGGGCTTACATTCTTTTAACCTTAAGTGTCTTGCTAAAAACACACCTTGAGCATTCTTATAACCTTTACACTTTATTTCAATCAATCTATATCATATAATCTTTCTAACATCAACATAATAATTCATTTCTACAAAATTTCATTAAGACCTCATAATCATTGTCAATCATACTTATTAATTAAGAATAAATTTTAGGGGCCAACATTTCTTAATATACTCACATTTATAAATAACTATACCCGAAATGTCAATGAATGCATGTATAGTCATTTTCATGTGCAACGATTCAATATTCATATGTATATGTATGACATATTATGCATAAGCATGAAAAATGTATTTCTAATCTCTTGTTAATCACTCATACTTACTATTCTAGCCTCCCTGCAGGTAATGGGATGTTACAACTCTCCCCTCCTTAAAAAAAATTCATCCTTGAAATTCTTACCTATTTGCTCGAATAGGTGGGGATATTGTCTCCTTATATGCTCCTCCGTTTCTCAAGTTGCTTCCTCAGTTGAGTGGTTCCTCCAAAAGACTTTCACCAATGGATTGACTTGGTTTCTTAACTACTTGATCTGAGACCCCACAATCTTGATCAGCTCCTCAACATAGCTTAAGTTACTAGCAACCTCAATCTCTTGAGTAGGAATCACATGTGTCAGATCTGATCGATATCTCCGGAGCATACTCATATGAAACACATTATGCAATTGAGACATCTCATTCGGTAAAGCCAACTTATAGGCCAAAGGTCCCATCCTCTTAATAATTTGATAAGACCCAATATACTTAGGGCTCAACTTGCCCTTTTTACCGAATCTTAACACTCCTCTCTAAAGTGGCACTCTTAGAAATACTTTGTCTCCCACACTGGACTCCATATCACATCGATGTTGATCCACATAACTCTTCTGTCTATTGTATCTTGTATCAACTCTGGGCCTTCAACCATTCTCAAGCCCTCTTCATCCCAATATAATGGCAACCGACATTTTTTACCATACAATGCCTCATACAGCACCATTCCAATACTACTGTGGTAATGGTTGTTATAAGGAAACTCTATCAATGCCATGTATTGATCCTAAGCTCCTTAGAACTCCAAGACACAAGCTTTGAGCATATCCTCAATAGTCTTGATTGTCCTCTCACTCTGTCCATCTGTCTGAGGATGAAATGTTGTACTGAAGTTCAACTTAGTACCTATAGTAGACTGCAAGCTTTTCCAAAACCTCGAAGTAAATCTGGGATCCCTATTTGATACTATGGACACTGGAACCCTATGCAGTCTCACCACCTCATTCACATATCTCTGAGCTACTAATCAAGTGAGTTATTCTCTCTCACTGATAAGAAGTGGGCCGACTTAGTCAACCGGTCCACAATGACCCATATCGCATCATTCTACCTCGGAGTCTTAGGTAATCCCATAATAAAGTCCATTATAATCCGTTCCCATTTCCACTCTGGAATAGGCAACAAATGTAGCTTCCTTACTAAAGCCTGGTGCTTAGCTTTTACTTGCTGGCTTGTCATACACCTAGATACATACTTTGCCACCTGCTTCTTCATTCCGGGCCACCAGAAATGCTACTTCAATTTGTTATACATCTTGGTAGTACCAGGATGCATAGCATAGGTGGCCATATGAGCTTCCTCAAGAATCTCCTTCCTCAAACCGTCCACATTAGGCACACACAACCTCTGTCTCAACCATAATGTCTCATCCCTCAATTCAAACTTGGAATCTGGATTCACCTTCACTTTCTCCATAAGCTTCACCATATCAGGATCCTTACCCTGGACTTTCCTGATTCTGTCATATAGCATCGGTCTCTGCTTCAAAGTGGAAATAAATGCTTCATCTTGCTCTAGGTTTAACTCCACATTCAGAGCTCTCAAATGAATCAAATTAGGCAACCTTGATAATTGAATTTGAGTTACACTAGCATTAGACTTTCTGTTCAAAGCATCTATCACTACATTAGCTTTCCCCGAGTGGTACTCATTAGTGCAGTCATAATCTTTCAGTAACTCAATCCATCTTCTCTGCCTCAAGTTTAACTCCCTCTGACTTGGATAATTAATCTTGTGAGACCTTAATTGTCTCGATGCATAGATAATCACCTTGCTATGCTGAATCAATACACATCCCAGTCCTTGATGTGAAGCATCACTATACACCATATATCCTCCGGTCTCCAATGGAATAGTTAACACCGGTGCCATAGTTAACTAATGCTTCAGCTCCTCAAAGCTCTTTTGACACTCCTCACTCCATCTAAACACTACATTCTTCCTCAAAAGTTTTGTTAGAGGGGTTGAGATTAAAAAAACCCCTCAACAAACCTCCAGTAATATCCAGCCAATCCTAGGAAGTTTCAAATTTTAGACACATTTCTCGGAGCCTCCCAGTTCATCACTACCTCTATCTTCTTTAGGTCTACTTGTATGCCATGTCCAATCACTATATGTCCCAAAAACACTACTTAATCTAGCCAAAATTCACACTTACTGAATTTGACATGCAGCTACTTCTCTCTCATGATCAATAAAATGACTCTCAGATGTTCAGCATGTTCCTTTCTACTCTTTGAATGCACCAAGATATCATCAATGAACACAATCACAAACTGATTCAAAAAGGGCTAAAACACCTTATTCATCAAGGCCATAAAAGCTGTCAAAGCATTAGTCAGCCCATATGGCATCACTAAGAACTTGAAGTGCCCATACCTGCTCCTAAATGCACTCTTAGGTACATCAACCTCTGTTGTCTTCAACTGATAGTACCCTGACCTCAAATCCAATTTAGTGAATACCTGAGCTCCCTACAGTTGATCAAGCAAATCATCAATTTTAGGCAACAGGTACTTGTTCTTCACTGTCACTCGATTCAGGTTCCTATAGTTACTGTATAACCTCAAAATCCCATCTTTCTTCTTCACAAACAACACTGGAGCTCCCCAAGGTGATACACTGGGTCTAATACAACCCTTTTTTAGCAACTCCTAATAGCTGAGCCTTCAACTTCTTCAGTTCTACAAGTTCCATCCTATATAGAGGAATAGATATAGGATCAGCACCCGAAACTAGATCGATTGTAAACTTTATTTCTCGATCTGGTGGTAAACCAGATAGCTCATCAGGAAACACATTTAGGAACTCCCTAACTATAGGAATGTCTTGTACACTCTACTCAGCTCTAGTGTCAATATTGTGGACCAGATAAGCCTCACATCCTCCCTGCATTAATCCCAGTGCACTCACGAAGGATGATATCCTAGCTAGTACTACTTGACTAATTTCTCTGAATACTGCCCTCGACTGGCTAGGAGATCCAAGTACTACTTCCTTGGTATAACAGTTCATGATAGTCCTATAAACAGTGAGCCAATCCATACCTAAGATAACATCTATCTCTCTCAGCTGTAGTACAATCAGTTCTGCCTCCTACTCGGTTTGATCAATCCAAACCAAACACCCCTTGTAGACCTCTCTTATAACTATACTATTACCTATCGGTGTACTCACCTCTAGCCCATACTGTAGTATCTCCCTATCACATTGCAACCTAGATACCAGATGAGGGGTGATGAATGAATGTGTAGATCTTAGATCTAGCAACGTAAATGCCTCATAATCATAAATAAGGAGTGCACCTGCAATAATATCTAGTGAGTCTTGAGCCTCCTACCTTGTCATAGCATAGACTTGGGCTTAGGACTCCAGTCGGCTGCTCCTCACCTTAATGCTCCTAAAAGGAATCCCAGAGCTCACTCTACCTCTACCTCGACCTTTTTGACCAGACCTACTACCTCTACTCTACTGGACTGTAGTAGTACTCCTAGGTCCCCCGCTCATATGAAACTGAACACCCAAAGTAACAGGGCAATCCCTAATATGGTGGTCAAAAGAGCCACACTTCAGGCAAGCTATGGTCAATTTCCAACATTCACCCCTGTGCCTCTTCTCACAATGCTCATATAGAGGTATTTGACCCTGCACTATACCTCTTCCACTACTAGACTGTACAAAACCACCCCTCTTTCTGAATCTTGACTGCTTTGATCCAGCGGGTGATCTAAAAGCTATGTTCTAGCACTTACTAAATCTTTCGTCATAACTGCTCTGACTCTCACTAGGCCTCTTCTCTCTAGACCCTTGTCCAGTCTCAGCTTGTCTCTCCCTCAGTAGCTACTCAATCCTGATCGAAGTAGCTCTCATCTTAATGAAACTATACAGGTCTAAAAGTGTCAATCTTGCTCCGATCTCTATATTGAGCCTGTCCTCAACATCCTACATTTTTCTCCTTCTGTAGGAATCAAAGTAGTAGCATAACCGATCAGCTCTTTGAACCGGATCTCATACTCTACCATTGATATCCAACCCTACTTCAAATCTAGAAACTCTTTTATCTTCTTGTCCAAGTAGATCTTGGGCATGTAGTTTTCTCTGAAGACCCTTAGAAAGTCTTCCCACTTCAATTGGCAAGACCTAGTAGTACTGCCTGGGACAATCTTCCACCAATGATAAGCTGGGCCCTGCAATAAGGACACTGCATAGTCGAACCTCTCGTCAAGCTTGTAGTCCATCTGATCAAAAACCCTCTCAATCCTTTCTAACCATCCCTCGGCCTCAGCGGGGTCTGTGCTGCCATAGAAATTCACAGCTCCCTGCTTCCGTAGTCTATCATACCTCCTCTCCCTTTTCTCGAGAACTCTAGGAGGTATTTTCTCATATCGAAGTACCGAGAACTCCCTACTGACTCCTACCAATTCTTGGTCAGCTGATTGATCAATTTGATCACCTAGAGTGGATGACCTATAACAAATAATAATTTCAATCATTTTTCACATTTCTCACGATATTTCATACTTAACATTCCTATATGCCTCAATAGATGCCAACCATGCTCTAATACCACCTAAATGTAGTGCCCCCTTACCTTAGACTACATACCGGGACGCCTGGAGGTTATTCTAGTACATAACCTAAGACAATGGTGCGCTACGTTCAATCACTACATTCACTTAACATGTTATCATAACTTTATTCATTTATAAAGCATCATAAGAAAATCACAATATTTTAAAACCAACTTTTTCTTCATTTCATTTCATAAAAACTTAAGGTCTACAATATGTCTTGCGACATTCCTTACATGAACATCATCATAGCCTAATACAAAAGTGCCATATGAAATAGGAAATATACAAAAATCTGTCTACTCTGTCCAAAACCTAGCTAACCGACCTTTGAGCTAGGACTTCTCTTCCCAAAATTACAAGTCTATACTACTTGTAGTGCCTCTCAATAGCTAGAGTCATCTCTCGATCTTGACAAGTCAATGTTGTAATTTTTGTGAGTTTCGTTAAGTCAAGAGGACTTCACTTCTATTAATTTTGATGACAATCAAATAATAATAATCTTCGAAACGTATGAACTATTTTGATAAGTTTGTTAAGTGTGCAAAAAAATGTAAGTAAAACTTAGTCAACTCAAAAGGTGCACGGACAACACCAGACGAAGCGCTACACCAGATGAAACACAATAACAGACGAAGCGCAACAACAGAAGAAGCGCAACAACAGACGAAACGCGACACTAAATGAAGCGCAACACTAGACGAATCTCGACAATAGCCAAAGCGATATAATCGATGAAGCAGAATAACAGATTAAACGTAGTAAAAGAAGAATCATTATTCCAGACAATAAAAAAGGAAGATATTCTAGAACGTCAGATAGTTAGTTAGTTGGAGTTAGTTACAGGATTCAACTAATAACCTCTTCTAGAAGATTCAAGAAGTGGTTTTCAAGAAGACAGTTGGAGACTTAGGCTATAAATACTAGTTCTAGTCGAAGACTAAGAGAACATATGCTTTTACATTAGAAAACATTCTATATTCAAAGTGCAAAAGAGGTAAGCTAATACATCTATAACCTAAAGCTCAAAAATACTTTTCTTAGAGAGAGAAAGGAAGGCTAGAGCCTGGAGAGGCTAATACAGCTTATAAAGAATACTTTGTGGAGAGACCTAAAGAGGCTCCACGTTTGAAAGAATACATGTAAAGTTGAAAGAGTATAGTGAAATCTCAGAAAAACTCTGGAGATTGGACGTAGCCCATGGTTTGGGGTGAACTAGTATAAAATCGCAATGTCTATTTTCTACCCTTATCTTTTAATTCTTTTGTGTTAGACGAGTAGATAATATTACTTGCAATTACATTGCTTATCAACTTTAGCAAAATGTTTTAGTGATAATTTGAATTTTGTAAAGAAATTCAAGAAGTCTCAAAAAATTAATATTTTTGAAAAGATTACACAATTCAACCCCCCTTTTGTGTAGGTTACATATTATATTGGATTTCTATATTAACAAGTGATTTACTTCAAATGTGACCTCCCACCGAGGCATGATTTGCAATTACCTTCAATGGATCAATCAAATGGTTACACCCTCAACATAGTTTATCACTAACCTGCCCATCGTAGCTATGTTGATAAATGTATGGAGCAAATTATGGCATCTGTCAAAAAGTTAGGCATGAAGATGCTTGGTAGGCTTTTGAGTTGGAGGGTCCCAGTTTTTCTTTTAACGGATAAGATGACGCACCGTCACTTAGTTTGTAAAAGATAAGAAAAATAAGCATCTTATAAAGATTTAAGTTTTTTTAAGTTTTGTTAAATTTATCATCGTGC
This sequence comes from Erythroxylum shatona, assembly GCA_027568895.1. Classification (NCBI taxonomy): domain Eukaryota; kingdom Viridiplantae; phylum Streptophyta; class Magnoliopsida; order Malpighiales; family Erythroxylaceae; genus Erythroxylum; species Erythroxylum shatona. The sequence goes on from JAOSBK010054266.1 coordinate 16,670, forward strand.
ATATATACATCATGATTTTATGCAAAGCTCCAATATTATTGACTATGTTCATGCTTTAAATTTTTATTTTTTAAACATAATCACCACCATATGAATCCACTTACTTTGCTCTTGAGTAATAACAAATGGGAAAACACAGACAATTTTAATGAATGGAGATGTAACCTTGACATTGTTCTTCAATATGAATGAATTGTTGGAGTTATGTAAAAATAGTGCCCTAGAAAGCAAGTGTATTTACATGTAACTTTATCTTCTTCAATTATAGTTTTGTAGTGAAAATATTTATTATTAATAAAACAAAAGAGTTTGGTTTTATTTGTGTGAGCATTATATATCTAGTCAAAAGGTAC
>JAOSBK010054321.1:0-17017 GCA_027568895.1 Erythroxylum shatona
ACGCCACCCTCGCGGGGCACGGACTCGGATATCGCCGACGATATCGGGTTCGGGTCACGCGGGAGTGGGGTGTTACAATAATGTACTGAGAATGAACTCAAAACTGTTGTGTATGGTCTGCTTGAATTTGGAATTTTAATGATATATATGACTTATAATAATTGTGAAGGAAATAACTATTTGGAATGCTTAAGTTATATTGATGCCTCAGACTATATTAATGTGATTAGTCTAAGGTGCCATTTCCGTAAAGTATATTCTTGATTATCTGTGGATATGTTCATGCATATGCACTATGAGAATAGTGTGTTAAAAGGATAATATCCTTATTTTTCAGTATTTTAGAGTAGAGGGAAGTGATCTATAAGAGAATGAAAACCTTTGAAATTTCCTTACCATTCACCATTCACAATCAAGGAAGAAACCTTAAGATTTAATGGCATTCTATTCCTTAACCATTAAAAATCCAGAAGTTGCATAAGAGGGCTGATATATAACCAATTGTCAAACCATACCCAAGTCTTGTCTCCATTCCCAATTTTGTGATTAATTCAAGGATAAATGATGTCCTTTAGTTTCATCATCTACTTTATAATTCAAGATCCATCCTTAAAATAATCAATATGCCAAAAATTGGTATTATTAAAAAAGTATTCATGAATCCATTTGGTCCATAGTGCATTGTGATTAGTATATAGTCTCTATAGTCTTTTATTTATTAAAACATTCTGCATAGTAGAGATTGATATGATCCTTAAGGCTCCTTACTTTTTAGAGATTGTTACTTCATGCTATTTAAGTCTAGCTTTCTTAGAGTTTCCCACTGTTCCTAACCATAAGAAAGATTTCATAACCCTATCCATTTCTTTGATAACCTTTCTTGGCAAAGAAACATGTTTAGTTTAATAAAGATGTAAACTATTATGGAAAGAAATAATGAGTGTGAGTTTAGCAGCATAAGAGAGAAATCTATTTTGACAGGCCATTACATTGAATTTCAACTTTTCAATAATATGCAAGCAATCATGTAACTTAGGCTTGGAAGACATAATAAGAACTCCCAAAAATCAAAAAAGAGTGGAGCATATATTAAGTCCAATAATTCTCCTAATTTTAGTTAGGTTCCTTACATCTTTAGAAATAAACAGGCTCCTTTTATTTGTATTAAGTTTTAATCTAGATCATTTAGCAAAAAGAGCTAACAGATGCATGATTCTAATTATAGAGGGAATGTCAGCTCCATACAATAGAATTAAGTCATCAATATAAATCAAATGGGTAAGTCATCAATATAAATCAGATGGGTAAGATTTAGATCCTTCCATTTTGTGACAAAATTTAAAACCCCCATTACAATGAAGTAACATAGTTAGTAGCCGAGATAGTTCTTCCATAATAAGAGTGAACAAGTATGGAGATAATGGATCTCCTTGTCTAATTCCCTTGATTGGTTTGAGAAGAATGGAAGGAATCTCATTCACCAAAATACTCAAAGAAGAAGAAGTAAAGCAGGACATAATAAATTGAACAAAATTTTGAGGGAGATGAAGTTCTTTAAGACATAATCAAATGAAATCCTAGCTAACAGAATCAAAAGCTTTTAAGAAATTGATTTTAATTAAACAACTATTAAGCTTTCTCCTAGAATTATAGTCTTTAAGTAAATCCTGTAAAAACAATATGTTATCACCAATGTATCTATCAAGTATAAAAGAACTTTGAGCATAATTAACAATATTTGATAAATCCATCTTATGTCTTTCAGCTAGAAGCTTAGAGACTACCTTAAAAATAATACTGTAGCAAGAGATAGGACTATGGTAACTTATTGTACATGGATTATATTTCTTTGGGATCAAGCAAATGTATGTGTGGTTGATTTCTTACAGCATTTTAGAAGATTCAAAGAAATCCAAAACAACTTTTGTGGAAAGCTTCCTAGTGTTTTCCTAAGTCTTCTGAAAAAACAAAGCAACGAATCCATCAAGGCTAGGAGACTTAGATGGATGCAACTAAAAAGGACACTTTTCATGTCATAACTTGTGAAAGGAGAAATCAAAGAGTCCTTGATGCCTTACATAATGTTGTAATGAAAGAACCTTAGGACACTAGTGTTAGGAAGTAAAGTCTCAGTTGTACCCATCAGATCAATATAGTAACTTCGGGCTACCTTTGAAATATTTACCAATTCAACATGTTCCCATCTTATGCTGTCTTAAAGTTTAGAAATCTTATTAACATTCCTTCTAACTAATAAGGAGGAGTGGAAGAATTTAGTATTTGAATCCCTTTCTTTTAGCTAATTGAACATAGCTTTCAACTTTAGAATTGAACTTTGAAAGTTAAGGCATTCTAATAATTCTAAAGGCACTCCATTTTAGCTAGTCAAAGATTATACTTATGAGGAGATTTATAGCAGGAATTTTGAGTAGAAATGAGCTTCTCCCTAAAAATTGTAAATTGAAATTCTGCCTTTTATAAGTTTTTTAATAGCAATTTTAACCCTCCTTAACTTTTTCATAAGTTGATAGGAATTAAATCTAATAACATCAAAGTTCCAATAACTTCTAGCAATTTCATGAAACTTAAATAATTTGAAGTGGGCTCAATTATTCTGGAATCAGTTAGCCTATGAATCAGCATATAAGAATGATCAGATGTCAAATTTTCACCAAAATCCATAAAGGAGTTTAAAAATTGATCAAGCCAAACTTAATTCATAAGGGTTCTGCCTAGTTTTTTTTTCTTATCAATAAACTACCAAGATGATTATTAGACTAGGTTAGTGATATGTTTATGAAACTGAGATCCACTAAGTGCACTTGCATTAAAAAAATTTGTCAATTTTTTTGTCAGCACTAAGTGAAAGCTCTTTGCACCTTGAATTTTAGTTAAGTTGAGAGAACAACTAAAATCACCAATAATAATCTAGGATTTTTGAATTTTGAATTGAATATTCAGTAGGGTTAACCATAGATTCTCTCCTTGAAAGCCAAAATTAGAAGCATAGAGTAGAGAGACATTAAACAAAATACTCAAGTTTCTCAATTGAAATTGCAATTGTAGTAGTTGGTTAGATTCTTTAATCTGTTGCACATCAATCAAATCAATATTATAGAGGCTTATGATTTTTCCATTATAATGTGAGCTATGATTAGAAAATAGCTCCCAATTAGAAGACTTATTAAAACAGGTCTCTTATCCCTCACCATTTCTTTCACCATATTCTTTTTATAGGGTCATTCAACCATCTAGTATTCTAAACTAGGATTGACATGTTAAGGGGGATCCCTTTTGTTTTTTGCTTCCCTTTTTTTTCTAGTTGATCTCCTTCTAGGATTACTAGACATCATTTTGAGTTCTTCAGCTTTCAAGTTAGTGGTTGGAATCTCTTTACTATTGTTAATTACTTCATCACATTCCGAAACTTACTCCCGGTTGTCATTACTAGAATTAACATTAGAGATGAGGCCTTTTTCTAACCATTAATTCTTTCAAGGACTTTTGATAGAATATAACAAGGAGAAGCCTTATTGCCAGCTTCAACAATAACTGAAGGCTTTAAAACAATTTCATCAATTAGAGTCAATCCAGAAGAACTAGGTAATTCCATATTCGCAACATGAGCATTCTCTTCACTTGGATTGGAAACTTAAGCAGTAAGGGAAATATCAAGATCTGATTCTAATAATTCATTATGACAGCCAATTTTGAACACTTTACTAATAGGAATTCATTTTTTAATCGAATTTCTAGGCTTCCATAAGTATGATACAAGTATTTTAACTTTTTCTAATTCTCCAAAATCACTTAGCTTCAGGAAAAAGGTTGTCAGGTAGGGGAAAGCTTTTTTGTACTTCAATACGTATCTTAGTATAACAGATTCTTTACATAATGATAGTTTTGGTATCTATACAAATAGGCTTCCCTAATGAGCTAGCTATATAACTTATCCCCTTAATTCTCCAAAACTTCATTAGAAGAATATGGAAATTGACCCACATTGGAAATACATCGATCATTCCCATATCTAGTTCAATACCAGGTTCCATTGTTGAACAAATAAGGGCTGATCTCTAACATGTCTAGATCCTGCTCTACAATCTCAGTTAAGTTTGCATCCTTCGTAAACTTGAATAGGATTGAACCATCCTCTCTTAGTATCACCTTTTCCAAACCCCTTTTATTCCATCTAGGCTTATCTCAAGCTAGCATAACATGAAAAGCTAGTCTCTTAGACCAAAACAAGCCCATTAAGGTAGAAGACCAAGCTCTAAAACCAACATTTAAGAGTTTAATTAGTGGAGAGATAACTCCATCCTCAATTAAATTTTGATATTGCTTAAGGGTACCTTTGTTATGCTACACTTGCACTCTATTTCTCCAAGCACTAGTAGGCCTAGAAGCTTCAGCATCTAAAACAATACCCAACTTATTTGTTTTTAGCATGATTCCATTATTAACTATGAGTTTCTCTCTGAAAAGGACTGGGAAGTCCTCCTTTGAGAGGAAGGAATTTACTTCATCCAAAGTGATTGGCCTTTTTGTGATAATCAATATTTTAATAAACCGTAAGTGTATAATGTAGCTCTTGCTTGTACTAAAAAGTACGGGTTGACTCCATGAAGACTATGAATACTAGTAATTAACCTTCCTTTATTATTTAACCTACAAATTGATTTTAAATTTTTAATAAAAATAAAAGCTAAATAATTAAAAATAAGAAACGATAATGAATGTAAAGACAATGGAATTTACTTAGAAAAATATCGTTATTAGAAATTAGTATCTTGGTTCGAATCCCCTTAAACATTTAACAAATTTATCTTTTACTCAAGTTAAATCTTATAGGATGGGATTATTAATTTATGAGTCCCCCTGTTAGGATTTATCCTAATCTGGAAGATTTATATCATCCTATCTCTAGTGCTGCAATCAGCTCCTTCTAATTATGGTAGATCTATTCACATTAAGATTTCTTAATCTCTACATATGAAATCAGATTATGATAAAATATTCTCAGGTTATTAGAACATAAATAAATCACATAATCAGATCAAAATATATCAAACAAACAATTGCTTTAATAAAAGAATCATATCAAAGTATTAACATAAGGTTAGATCATAATTTTGATCAAGAGGTATTAGGGCAGGTCAGTTTGGTCCAACATGTTTAGGACATTATCAATGTTAGAGCCTAGTCCAAATGTTTAAAGATCATGGAGCCCTCATATTGGTATCTAACACTTAAGGTGCCCCCCATATTCTTAGTGTAGAAAGGAAGACATGACTGGGACAGGTTAAATATAATCCAATTACAACTATGACAGAGATTGTCTAAATGAGTTTTCAGAAATCTTCATCACCATAGGATTATATGACCCAGACTTTGTAGGGACATAAGCATACTTGATCTTATGGATAGACTTACTATATGGGATGTTTCCAAATAAATTTGGAGCACAATTAGCGATGACAAAGATTATGACCCAAGTAGATCCAAGGCATCATCATTGTGACACCCAATGCTCTAGTAATACATGGAGTTCTGAGCCACACATTAAGCGGATAAGGTGACAACAACGACATTTTCAGTAACTTGGATGTGTTTTATCTCTAGATTATGAACAAGAGGATATCAATCCACCTGAGGTATGCATTAGCCTAATTTATCAAGTTTATGTGATGATACTTGTACAACAGATGGGGGTCTTTGATAGATTACCACCAATGCGATTGGTAGGCACTATGACAACGCTCAACTTTAATGTCATAAAGCATATGCACATAGTGAGCTATCATGGAATTGCTTTCTAGCCTCCATCATCTAGCATAGATACTTGATCATCAACTCCTCCACATGTTGAGGATCAATGACCTGAGGACCCTCCATTAAAGGGTAGGATGAAGTCATAACAAGATGGAGATGTTTAAATTTAGTTTTGCTTTTCTTTTTCTCTCTTTAAAGAAATTTGCATTGATTATAGTAAAACTATTTACAACATTACAATGAGGTCTCCAAATAAAATAACCAGAACTATATTACATGGTCAATACTCAAAAGTACACTACTTGTATGTTAAACGTATGACTTTATAAGTTCCATTGTGATTTCATTCTAGTTGAAAAGTGTTATGCAACATCTTTAACTATGGCTAGAGCACGGATTTCATTGATGATGGTCCTATCAAGTTAGTATTTATTTGTTTTTTTCTTGGTTGTACAACCAATGTTTTGTCTCCTTCCATAAGTTATAAGTTGTAATGGTGTAAACTGCTTGAAGTAGTAAACAATCCAACTTTTTTTTCTTAGAAGTATTAATAACTAGTTCAACATGGTAGTCTAATCATAAGAGTGACAATAAGTTTCCATTTTATGAAGCAGCTAGCTCCGCACGGTTTTGGAATAAAGGCATATGAAAATAGATGATCCTTACTCTCATTTGATTGCTTGCATAGCTCGCAAAGAGGGTTATAACTCTTATGCCACTTGTCTTTTGTGCTTAATCGATTTTTGATTGCCAACCAAGTTGTCATAGAGGCTCTAGGGTTGAGAATCTTTCTCCAAAGAATATTGGAACATGGAACTAGCTGGTGAGCAACTTTAAAAATGCTATAACAGGATTGATTAATGAAGATCCCTACAGTGCTAAATTTCCATGTAATTTAATATATGTTATAACTACTATTAAAAAGTAGGAAGTATCCGGAAATCATATGAAATCCTTGGAAGGTACTAGCCCAATTCCTTTCTGATATAAGTGATGCAACTTTGGTATTGAGAGGTATTTTATTCTGAAGGTGAGCTAGATCAGCTCTCTATATAAGTGGACTGAAATCAGTCCAATTGTCATAATATAGCCAAATGTTTTACCCATTTCCTATAATCTGTGAAGCTACAAATTATTAACATATGATTAAAAATCAGAGAACAGCCTATATGCTCGAGGATCTGCTAGAAGTTATGAGAATGGAGATAGGTTTTATGGACACGTTTGATTCCTATGGCTTGTTTATTAATGTGTAACTCCATTTCTTCTAGCAAAGCAAAACCTATTGTATAAGGGTAGCATAAATGACACCCAAGCCATTATATTTTTTTCCAAATTATTACCTCCTCCAACTTAACTTTGGGTTTCCTAGCATTGTCCATAGAGTAAGACCAGAGGAAGGATTTGATAGGTCTATCGAGCTCCTTAATTAATTTTTTTAGAAAGATCAAGTGGTTTATCCAGTAAGTGTGTAAGTCGCTAATAATAAAAATAATTAAAGTGACTCTAATAGCCATTGAAAGAAATTGGTTCTACCAAGCTAGGATTTTATATCAATATTTCTCAAGAAAAGGGAGGCAGTCATTATAAGTGAGTTTGGCATATGATGTTGCCCCCAATGGATTGGCTTTCCATGAATACACTTTGAGTTTGCAAAATGTTCCATTAAAGTTTTTTTCATTCGGATGGAAATAATTTGTTCAAAGACCTTATAAATGGTAATACGACATGATATGGGGTGATAATCAGTTAGAGAGGAGGGATTTGTTTTCTTTGGAAAAAGATAAATGTAAGTGTGATTAACTTCTCACAGCATTTTGTATGCATTCAAGGTTTCTAAGATAGCTTGTATGAAAAAGTCACCAGTGATGCTCCAAGTCTGTTGGAAGAAATGAGTAGTGAAGTGATTGGAACTTGGTGCTTTCGAGGGATTCAGAGAGAAAACAACCTTTTTAATGTAATGTTATAAAAAAGGGGCTATTAAAAGATCCTTCATAGCCTGTGTTAAAGGGATGGAAAAAAATCTTGTCATATGAATAGTGGGCTAGAAGGTTGTGATTCACCTAGATGTAGAGAGAAATAATCTGTAGTGATGGGCAATAGAGTAGATTGGTTTCGGTGGGGAACCCTAATTGCATCATGAAGCTCCATAATTCTATTTTTGTTTCTTCAAGAGAGTATTGAAGCATAGAAGTATTTGGTGTTCTGAATCGTGTCTTTTACCTATTAAACTTGAGCCTTTTGATGAAGAATTGATAGGTGCAATGAAAGAACTTGTTAGTAGTCTTTGGTTCTCAATAATTCAATATCATGTAGCTGAGAGTTATGATGATGCTAGTAACACTTGTTTTAAGCCACCTAAAGCTTAGCTTTAGAGTCTTGGACTAAGCGAAGACTATTAAAAGAAAAGGTTTTAAGAGCTACTTTGACCATTATGAGTTTCTACATTCGCTAAAAAGAATGATAACCCTCAATAGGGTGTTGCCAACAATCACGAACTGGATCCAAAAATTCAATATATTGGTGAGTCCATTGAAAAATTTGAAAGGAGCTCCTCCTAATTTAGGAAGATAGAGATTGCATATGAGGATGTAAGAATGATAAGATAAAAATGGATCCCCAGAGTGAGCAAATAACTGAGTATAAGTAGACAACCAAAGGGGATTGATCAAAGCTCTATCCAGTTTCCTTCTAACTAAGTAAGAAGCCTGTTGTTTATTGGTCCAAGTGAGAAGTTTGCCATAAATCTAATATCTGTTAGGTGAACTCTATGTAGAAAGGATTCAAGCTCCCTGGCATTGATTACTTAGAGTCCTTTGCCCACTTTAGTTTTAAAGTTATTTTTAATTTTGTTAAAGTCATCAAGCACTAGCCAAAGAGAAGAGACAGTACCTTCTAAATGTTATAGATTGTTCTATAATATATCCCTTTGGAATTGGAAATTGGAAGCATAGATTATAGAAATTGCAACCCTTGTAGTAGTACCTACAAAAAGGAAAGATAAATGCAAATGTTGGTCACTTTCACCTAGCATTAGGAACGAGACTCCCGCAGTATGGTAAAAGCAAATAATCCTACCATAGTAATGAGAAAACAAATTAAAATAGACAGACCAATCTATAACAAAAAATATGGAGACCTTACGAAGATGTGAAGCTTTCACTTTAGTTTCTAAGAACCCAACTATATAAAGCTTGTGTTCCAAAATGACATCCTTGACCATAGCTTACTTGTGAGGGTCACTGAACCCTCTAACATTTTAAACAAGTATCATAAGGGGGGTGTATTACCGAATTGTTCTTATTTTTTATTTGTAGTAGATTTCTTACGAGGTTTTTCTATTGAAATTCAATATAGGTGCAACTTGATTTATAGAAGTGGCCAACTATCCAAGAACTACTATTAACTCTAAGTAGGATTGTGCTATTTGAGCAGTTTGACAAATAGGCAAGGTAACCTTGAGAGGAGCAGCAATATGCTAGTAAGTAGGTCTCCTGAGTCTGAGGTTTCTTTTCCTTCATTGTCACTATGAGGGATCATAATTGTTGGATCGAAAACATAAGCATACTAGATTTAGTAAAACAATAAATTTCAAAAACTTTTTCTGAAATCAAATGCAGTGGAAGCATACCAACTAAATCAACATGTTTAATCCATACATGACACGGTATTAGAAAAATAAATAACATAAAAGATGATAAATAGCATAAAAGATGATAGAAATTTTACCGACTTCTTAGCGATAGCTTTGAATCCTCGCTATGGTATCCTCTCCTTGTTATTGTATTCTCTCTTTGGTTTTGTATCCTAAACCAATCCAATCTACCACTTGTTCTCCTTGGACAACTTGGTTAGTAAGATCTTTTGGTGGAAAAGGAGAAGTAATATTATCGAAGTTTACCTTAATTGAAAGAACCAAAACTAAGAGACACTCTCTTTGCTAATTTTGATCATGAAAGAAAGGGGAGTAGAATTGCAACCAATGCACCACCTTTTTCTCTTTCTCAAAATGAAAAAGAGAGTAATAAATGAGACCTTCTCATTTGTTTAATATGGCTAAATGAAAGACAAAAAACCAAAAGCAAGACACTCATTTTCTGTTAACAAATGAAAGAAGGGAGAGAGAACATTAAATGTATTACTCTTTTCTTTAATCAAAAGAATGCTAAAAGGTTTACAAGTTTTTCTACATGCCAACATTAAATGACAGCCATTAAACCATTTAATGATAAGATCATTAAACCATATAATGAAGACACGGTTAAACCATTTAATGATGATGAAGCATGATAAAAATTCACCTTATATTTAGCAATTCAATGCTAAATGTGTAGCCATAAAATTAGATACATAAAACCGAAAACTACATTATGTAGTTTCAGTTTTTGCCCTCCCTTTTTGCCTTTGCAAAATTTTTTTTTAATTTAATTAATCTTATTAATTAACTCAAACCAAAATCCAGCCTAATATTAAATGTTCACTTTAGGCTTCTAATTAACACTTAATTAGAATAAGCCCAACATTTAATCATAGGCTTAAAACCTAATTAAATTAATTCTTAATTAAATTGTTCCGATATTATTATTCCGAGTCTAATTCGTTCCTTTCTTCTTTCTTATTTCTGGTAACCTGTATGTATTTTTCTTACTTTGCTTGATAACCTTCTTAGAAGCCTAGTGGGGAATCTAATTGGATTTATATAATTCAAGCTACAATAAGCTCAGAATTAATTTAATCTTATTAAAATTAATTCCAACTTATTAACTAAATGTCATTCCACTAAAGACAATTAGCTAAACTCTTGAATTACTAAACATTATAAGAATACATGTTGATGTCCAATTGCAAACTCTATTATGAACCTTATTATGGCTATCTACACAATAAAGAATAAAATTACCGTTTTGCCCTTATGTTGGTTTTTCCTTCTAGATCTCCTGTTTTACTCTATATGGTGATTAACACACAAGATCTCATCTTGATATTAAGACTTGATGGGTAGCTAGTCCATCAAACTACTGGCATCAGCTTATGCACCAATCTCCATAAAACATCTAGAAGTGATGATATCACTATAAATTTTTTATTTAAGTGAATATTTCTTGATACATGTTTCAATTAATAATTCCAACATGTAGACACTAGATTGATACTCTATAAAAATCCATTTTCATCATATCAAAAATTATAATGAAACACTTATGAGTTCACCACTTATCAAGATTGTGGACTATAATAAATGAATTGCTAAAGTGTATATTTTAAGATTAAAGAAACGACCTACTTTATTCTTTAAATACATATGTGATTTCAAATTCATTTAATAATGCCATTATTGATAGTCAACTACTATCATTATATGAAACTCATCATTCCCTTGAAGTAAACTCCTTTACATACATAGAGATAAATCGCAATACTACCGTCTAAATCATAATCAAGCGAACAACTTGATTATTCAATAGTGAATCACTTAATTTAGACTATAATAATATACATGTTTCCCATACATCTCCATGTATATGTATATTACTTACAAAAGAATCTTGGTACCTTATGACTAGTTATACTATGCTCATACAAATAAAACTAAACTCTTTTGTTTTATTAATAATAAATATTTTCATTACAAAAATATAACTAGAAGAAAATTAATATGTAAATATACTTGCTTCCCAGGGCACTATATTTATATAACTCCAACAATCTCCCACTTACCCGAAAGCAAGTTTGACATATCCCTCATTCCTATCCCTATTTGATATCCCTCAAAACTTTTTTGAGATAGCCTCTTTGTAAATGGATCAACAAGGTTTTCGCCTGTGGGAATCTTTACCACATTCACCTCACCACGTTGTATGATCTTCCTTATGAAATGATACTTTCTCTCAATGTGTTTGGCAGCTTTATGGTTCTAAGATTCTTTAGAATTAGCCACTGCCCCACTATTATCACAATAAAGTGTAATGACCTTTTCTTCCTTAGGAATTACCTCCAAATCATTTAGGAACTTGTGGACCCAGAAAACTTCCTTTACTACTTCACAAGCAACAACATACTCAGCCTCCATAGTCAAATTAGCAACACAAGATTGCTTAACACACCTCCAGATTATGGCTTCACCTCTTAAGTAAATATAGAACCAAAAGTTGATTTCCTTCAATTAATGTCTGATTGTGAATCGAAATCCATATATCCTGTCGAAATAAGCTTACTTCTACAGTAAACAAGAATTAAGTTCTTCATCCTACGAAGATACTTCAGTATGCACTTGACTGCAGTCTAATGTTCCATTCCTGGATTGGACTAGAATCTGCTTACCAATCCCACTATATAACAGATATCTGATCTAATGCAAAGTATAGCATACACTAAACTTCCAACTGCTGAAGCATATGGAATGTTATGTATGCGTTTGACACCCTCTTGGGTCTTAGGTGCTTGCTTCTTTGAAAGTTTGATTCTATGTCTAGTAGGTGTGAAACTCCTCTTGGAATCTTCTATAACAAACTTATTGAGCATGTCCTCAATGTAGGTTAATTAAAACAAGGCCTTCTATTTGTTCTTACAATCCTTTGTAAGCTTGACCCTTAGAACATAGCTAGCCTCTCCTAAATCCTTCATTGAGAACTGTTCATTCAGCTATCCCTTAATCGTAGATAACATTCCTATATCATTCCTAATGAGCAAAATGTCATTGACATACAAGATTAGGAAAGTAACCTTGCTTTCTTGTATCCTTTTATAAACACAAGGCTCATCTAGGTTTTGTATAAACCCATAGTTTTTGATATACTTATCAAACCTAATATTCTAAGACCTAGATGTTTGCTTAAGCCCATAAATGGACCTCTACAATTTACATACCTTATGCTCATTACCTGGTTCAATGAATCGTTCTGGTTGGGCCATATAAATGGTCTCCTCAAGATCCCCATTAAGAAATGCGATCTTGATGTCCATTTGCCATATTTCATAATCAAAATAGGCTACTATAGTTTAAAGAATTCTAATGGACTAAAGCATGGCAACTAGAGAAAAAGTCTCCTTATAGTCTATACCTTCCTTTTGAGTATAACCTTTAGATAATAATCTACCTTTAAAAGTCTCTACCTTTCCATCAAATCCTCTTTTCCTTTTGTAGATCCACTTACACCTTATGACTTTTGCATCTGATGGTAGATCTACAAGGATCTAGACTTCATTGTTGTACATGAAATCTATTTTCAATTTCGTTACCTTGAGCCATTTTTCAGCATCAACATCATTAATAGCCTGTGTATAAATAATGGGATCCGTTTCTTCTTATCTAAGATGGAAATTATGCCTTTTCCTAGACCTGTATACCTGTCTGGTTGTCTCATAACCCTCCCACTTCATCTAGGCACTACTTGATGTTTAGGCTATTCTTCCGATTTAGCACTTGAATGCATTTCAACATCTTGTTCTTCTATATCCAAATAAACTCTTGGGTTGGATGAAATAGATAACTCCTTGAGTACAACTTCACTTATTCCTTTGTGATTTCTCAGAAATTCTTCCTCTAAGAAAGTCGCATTTATCGACCCAAATAGCTTCCTATCCTGAGGACTGTAAAAATAGTACCCTTGTGTACTTATAGGATATCCTACAAATTAACATACTTCTTAGCTTAGTTCCATCTTTGTGGATTGAAGCCTTAGAACATAGGTTGGCCAACCCCAATCCTTAAATGCTACAATGAAGGCATTTGACTAGTCCATAACTCCCTAGGTGTAGCACTGATTTGGATGGAGCAAAGTTAAAAAGATAAGTTTCCATTTGTATGGCATATCTTCAGAACAACTCTGGAAGGCTAGTGTAGGACATCATTATTCTTACCATTTCCAATAGAGTCCTATTCCTCCCCTCTACTACACCATTATATTGAGGGGTTCGAGGAGATGACAATTTGGAAACAATTCCATTGTCAATTAGAAATTATTGGAACTCTCCAGATAAGTACTCACTACCTCGATTTGATTAAAGTTGTTTAAATGGCTTACCTAGCTGCTTCTTAACTTTAGCTTTGAATTTTTTGAAACTTTCAAAGGACTCACTATTTTTATGCATCAAATACAAATAACTATGTCTAGAGTAATCATCCATAAAGGTTATGAAGTGTTCATAATCTTCTTTAGCTTGTAAGTTTATGGGCCCACACACATCAATATGTACCAGGTCCAATGTGGATTCAGATATGTTTCCTTTGGAAGGAAATAAGGCCTTTGCCATTTTTCCTTTAATATAAGATTCACAGGAGAGTAATAGATCATTATCCAAGCCCGCAAGGATCCCATCCTTCACTAACCTGTCAAGTCATTTTTAATTGATATGACCCATTCTTAAGTTCCATAAATATTTTAAATTAATGCTAGAGTTATTGGATTGTCTTTGTTTTATTAATTTTGTGGTATTTAATGAGCCTGTCATAGATACTATAAAGAACAATCCCTGTTTAATTATCATATTACAAATAAAATCCTTATTCTCATTTATTGAAACAACATTTTCAAAATATAAGGAATAACCAAAATTTATTAAACAAAAAATTGAAATCATGTTCCTTACAATCTTTGGGATGTAATATACATCCTTCAAATATAACCTATGACTAGTTCTATAAAGAACAATCCCTGTTTAATTATCATATTACAAATAAAATCCTTACTCTCATATATTGAAACAAAATTTTCAAAGTATAAGGAATAACCACGTTTTATTAAACAAAGAATAGAAATCATGTTCCTTACAATCTTTGGGATGTAATATACATCCTCCAAGTATAACCTATGACCACTAAGAAAATCTAAGATAATTACTCCCACTAATTCTGCCGAAATATAGGATCCATTTGATATCTTGACTTAAAACTAGCCTTTAGGAACTCTTTTCTTTTGCTAAAACCACTGCAAAGAATTACAAACATGGTCAATTGCTTTTGAATCTAATATCCAAGAATCATATGAATTTGCCATATTTCTAGTTCTTAACAAACTTAAGAAACCCATACCTTGTTTGCTTTTGAGGAACTCGGGGTGGACTGCATAGTTTCTTATCTAGTGGCCCTCCTCACCACAGTGGAAACACTTTCCCTTGGTATCCCCTTTGGCATTTTTTTTATGGGTTGGACCTTGCCCCCTATTTGGGCCTTCTTTTTCATTGGACCCTTCTTCTTTTGCTTGCCCATACCCTAGGGCTTAGAAGATGCTACATTAACCTCGAGCCTATTAGCTTTGATATTTAATATCTTTTACGTGCTTTAGAGGGTAGTCATCAACTCACTTAAGGTGTAATCATTGGTGTTGAGCTCATAGTCTAACTTAAACTATTGAAAAGAAGAGTTTAGGCTATTGATGATCATAATCATATGCGTTTCCACATCCATGTTGGCCTCAAGCATTTCAACCTCAGTAACCGCAAATATTACCTTAAGCATGTGATCCTGCACTAATTCACTAGGTTTTTGTCTGAGATTATAAAAGGTTTGGATAGCTTTCAACCTTACAGACCTAGTCCTTACACTTAACATCTCATGTATGTGATGGACCATTGCACCGACAGCTTTTATGAATGCAATTTGCTTTAGCAACATTTTGCTGAAAGAAGCCAGAATGTAGCACTTGGTAGTCTTATCAGCATTCTGCCATCACTCATGTTGTTAGATTGGATCAAAAGTTGAATTTCCACTAAAAGGTGTAAGCTCGTTTTTCTTTATTACCTATAAAATTCGCTCATATTGAAGAACAATGTCAAGGTTACGTCTCCATTCATTAAAATTCTCTTTATTTTCTAATTTGTTATTTGTCAAGAGCAAAGTGAGAGGATTCATATTGTGGTGATTATGTTTGAAAATATAAATTATTAAAAAATAAAGATACTAGTCAAAATTGGACCTTGGTATAAAATCATGATGCATGTATACATAATGATAGATTTAACAAAACGTTAAAAAAATTATATAACGGTTATTTTTCTCATTAATAATAGACTAAGTGAAGGTGGGCTATCTTATCCATTAAAAGAAAAGTTGGGACCCTCCCGCTCAAAAAACTAATAAGCATCTTCATGCCTAACTTTTTGAGAAGCACCATAATTTGGTCCTTACATTTATGAATAGAGCTACGGTGGGTAGGTTATTGATAAACTATGTTGAGTGTGTAACCATTTGATTCATCCACTAAAGGAACTTGCAAACTATACCTCAATAGGAGGTCACATTTGCTACCAATGAGTGGACTTATCCTTTAGGAGACCCAAACTATGCAAGATCTAGGATTCACGTCCTTCGATGGAGAGTAACATTTCACCACATAGAAATAGACCATCACATAGAGACTGTGGACTTTCACATGAGCATCCTCTCCCACTCAATCTTTTTGGTCTTTAAGTTTTAATAAATACCATATTGTCTAGATGCAATTTAGTAATCATCCAATATTGATTTATTATATATCTAATTCATAATGAATGCATGGCAAAGCCTAGGGTTGGCAATTTTCTAAATGACATACTTTCTCATAATATGGCATATCATTAACTTCCATCCATCCATTCATCTCATGAATAATAACACTACTTTTGATTGTCCATTCTAGAACATAAAAACAAATTGCAAAGCTCTTTGGCCCATAAAACATTTCTTGGACTTGGATCTTTCGGTTCGAACTCTTCGCTCACATGACCCAGCTCATTCAGTAAAAAATGTGTAATGGCATTTATTTTACAAAACTTTTTGTTTTTCATAAAACCGAATTTTTTCAATATCAAAACAAAAATTCAAACACTTGTTTTTCACAAAAAATTGAAACTTATGCAATATGAAAACAAAAAATCCAACACTTGTTTTTGGTCAAACCAAAAATAAAAATTCCAGCACTTATGTTTTATAAAACTGAAACTTTGTTAAAATAAAAATTCCAACACTTTGTTTTCCATAGAACCGAAACTTTTTTAAAACAAAATTTCAGCACTTCGGTTTTCATAAAACCGAAACTTTGCTAATACACCAAAGGATAAACAACCATTACCTTCTTTTCTTCGATCCATGGTTGCTTCATCTTTAATGTTATAGAAATTTGTACATTACAAAATCAAAGAAAATTAGAAGTGTTGGACCTCGAACTTTTCTTGGAAATTAGAAATTATTCAATGGAATTAAATGAGGAATTGGGTAGTGAATGTAGTAAGTTAATGATGAGTGGGTAATATGTTTAGGTTATTATGT
>JAOSBK010054382.1:0-17003 GCA_027568895.1 Erythroxylum shatona
TTTTAGAATGTGCATTTTCGTGACGTTTTATGCACATTTCCAAAAAATGTCGCAGAATGTGACTTTTCGTGACATTTTGTGAAATTTTATGCACATTTTTTGAATGTGCATTTTCATTACGTTTTACGCATGTTTCTAAAAAAAGTCACAGAATGTGCATATTCGTGACATTTTATGCATATTTTTTGAATGTGCATTTTCGTGACCTTTTATGCACGCTTCCAAACAATGTCACAAAATGTGCACTTTTGTGACGTTTCCAAAAAACATCACAAAATGTGCATTTTTGGGACGCTTTATGCACTTTTTTGAATGTACAATTTCTTGACGTTTTATGCAAGTTTCCAAAAAATGTTGCAGAATGTGACTTTTTGTGACATTTTTATGCACGTTTTTTGAATGTGCATTTTCGTGACGTTTTATGCACGTTTCAGAAAATGTCACAGAATATGCATTTTTGTGACGTTTTATGTACTTTTCTAAAAAACATCACAGAATTTGCATTTTTGTTACGTTTTATGCACGTTTTTTGAATGTGTAATTTCGTGACATTTTATGGACGTTTCTAAAAAACGTCACAGAATGTGCATTTTCATGACGTTTTATGCACAGAACGTCGCAGCATGTACTTTTTCGTGACATATTGCGCATGTTTTTGAATGTGCATTTTTGTGACGTTTAATGCACATTTCCAAAAAATGTCACAGAATGTGACTTTTCGTGACATTTTATGCACGTTTTTTGAATTTGCATTTTTGCGACGTTTTATGTTCATTTTTTGATTGCAAATTTTCTTGACGTTTTATGCACGTTTTCGAAAAATGTCACAGAATGTGCATTTTTTGCGACGTTTTATGTACGTTTCTAAAAGACATCAAAGAATGTGCATTTTTGTGACGTCTTACGCATCTTTTTTGAATGCGCTTTTTCGCAACATTTTATGCACATTTTTTGAATGTGCATTTTCGTGAAGTTTGATGCATGTTTCCAAAAAATGTCACAGAATGTGCATTTTCGGGACATTTTATGAATGACTTTTGAATGTGCATTTTCATGACGTTTTACACAGGTTTCCAAAAAACATCACAGAATATGCATTTTCGTGATGTTTTATGCACGTTTCCAAAAATGTCACAGAATGTGCATTTTCGTGATGTTTTCAGCACGATTTTTGTGGTGACATTTTATGCACATTTCCAAACAACGTATCATCATGTACATTTTTGTGACGTTTTATGAATATTTTTTGAATGGCATTTTCGTGACGTATTATGCAAGTTTCCAAAAAATGTCACAGAATGTGCATTTTATGATGTTTTATGCACGTTTCCAAAAATTGTCACAGAATGTGTATTTTCATGACGTTTTATGCACGTTTTTTAAATGCATATTTTCATTACGTTTTTTGCACGTTTCCAAAAAATGTCACAGAATAAGCATTTTCGAGACGTTTTATGCACGTTTCCAAAAAACGTCGCAGAATGTGCATTTTTGTGACATTTTATGCACTTTTTTGAATGTGGATTTATGTGCATTTTCGTGACATTTTATGCACATTTTTTGAATGTGCATTTTCGCGACGTTTTATGCACGTTTCCAAAAAATGTCACAAAATGTGTGTTTTTGCGACGTTTTACACACGTCTCCAAAAAAATCACAGAATGTGTGTTTTTTTGTGGCGTTTTATGCGCATTTTTTGAATGCACATTTTTATAACGTTTTATGCACGTTTCCAAAAAACGTCACAGAATGTGCATTTTCGTGACGTTTTATGCACGTTTCCAAAAAAGGTCGCAGATATGCACGTTTCTTGAATGTGCAATTTCGTGACATTTTATGCACGTTTTTTGAAAGTGTATTTTTGTGACGTTTTGTGCACATTTCCAAAAATATCGCAGAATGTGACTTGTCGTGACATTTATGCATGTTTTTTGAATGTGAATTTTCGTGACATTTTATGTACATTTCCAATAAACATCGCAAAATGTGCATTTTCGTGACATTTTATGCATGTTTTTTGAATATGCATTTTTGTGACGTTTTATGCACGTGTCGAAAAAATGTTGCAGAATGTGCATTTTTGCGATGATTTATGCACCTTTTTTTAATGTGTATTTTTGTGATGTTTTATGCACGTTTCAAGAAAATGTCGCAGAATGTGACTTTTCGTGACATTTTAAGCATGGTTTTTGAATGTGCATTTCTGTGACGTTTTATGCACGTTTCCAAAAAAGGTCGCAGAATGTGAATTTTGCGACATTTAATGCATTTTTTTGAATGTGCATTTCCGTGATGTTTAATGCACGTTTCCAAAAAACATCTCAGAGTGTGCATTTTTGTGACGTTTTTCGGACGTTTCCGAAGAAAGTCACAGAATGTGATTTTCGTGACGTTTCATGCACATTTTTTGATTGTGCATTTTGATGACGTTTTATGCACGTTTCTAAAAAAGTCACAGAATTTGCATTTTCGTGACATTTTATCCATGTTTTTTGAATGTACATTTTCGTGACATTTTATGCACGTTACCAAGAAACGTCACAGATTGTCCATTTTCGTGACGTTTTATGCACGTTTTTTGAATGTGTATTTTCGTGACGTTTTATGCATGTTTCCAAAAAATGTCGCAGAATGTGACTTTTTTTTGACATTTTTTGCACGTTTATTGAATGTGCATTTTCGTGACGTTTTTTGCACATTTCCAAAAAACGTCTCAGAATGTGCATTTTTGTGACGTTTTATGTACGTTTCTAAAAGACATCAAAAAATGTGCATTATCATGACGTTTTATGCACGTTTTTTGAATGTGTATTTTCGTGATATTTTATGCACGTTTCCAAAAAAGTCGCAAAACTTGACTTTTCACGACATTTTTTACACGTTTTTTGAATTTGCATTTTCGTGACGTTTTATCCACTTTTTCAAAAAATGTCACAGAATGTGCATTTTTTGGGAACATTTATGCAAGTTTCCAAAAAACGTCACAAAATGTGCATTTTCTTGACGTTTTATGCACGTTTTTTGAATGTGCATTTTCATGACATTTTATGCTCTTTTCCAAAAAACGTCACAGTATTTGCATTTTCGTGACGTTTTATGCACGTTTTCAAAAAAAGGTCGCAGATGTGCATTTTTGCGACGTTTTATGCACAATTTTTTATTGTGCATTTTTGTGATGTTTTATGCACATTTTTTGAATGTCCATTTTCGTGACAATTTATGCACGTTTTTTTAATGTGCATTTTTGTAATCTTTTATTCACGTTTTCAATAAACATCATAGAATGTGCATTTTCGTGATATTTTGTGCACATCTTTTGAATGTGCATTCTCATGACTTTTTTTGCACATTTCCAAACAACGTCGCAGGATGTACATTTTCGTGACATTTTACGCATGTTTTCTGAATAAGCATTTTCGTGACGTTTTATGCGCATTTCCAAAAAATGTCGCAGAATGTGGCTTTTTGTGACATTTTATGCACATTTTTTAATGTGCATTTTCATGACGTTTTATGCACATTTCCAAAAAACGTAACAGAATGTGCATTTTCGTGACATTTTATGCATATTTTTTTAATGTGAATTTTAGTAACGTTTTATGCACATTTCCAAAAAACTTCGTGACGTTTTATGCACGTTTCCAAAAAGCGTCACAGAATGTGCATTTTTGTGATGTTTTATGCACGTTTCCAAAAAACGTGATAGAAAGTGATTTTTGTGACGTTTCATGCATGTTTTTTGAATGTGCATTTTCATTACGTTTTACGCACGTTTCCAAAAAACGTCACAAAATGTGCATTTTCGTGACATTTTATGCATGATTTTTGAATGTGCATTTTCGAGACGTTTTATGCACGTTTCCAAACAATGTCACAGAATGTGCATTTTTGTGATGTTTTATGTACGTTTCTAAAAAACATCACAAAATGTGCAATTTCATGACGTTTTATGAATGTGCAATTTCATGACGTTTTATGAATGTGCAATTTCATGAATGTGCCATTTCAAGACGTTTTTGAATGTGCAATTTCATAACGTTTGATGAAAGTTTCCAAAAAATGTCGCACAATGTTATTTGTTGTGACATTTTAGGCACGTTTTTTGAATGTTCATTTTCGTGACGTTTTAGGCACGTTTCCAAAAAATGTCACAGAATATGCATTTTTGTGACGTTTTATGTACATTTCTAAAAAACATCACAAAATGTGCATTTTGTGACGTTTTATGCACGTTTTTTGAATGTGCAATTTCGTGACATTTTATCTATGTTTCCAAAAAATGTCACAGAATATGCATTTTCGTGACGTTTTATACAGGTTTTTTGAAATTGCATTTTCGTGACATTTTTTGCACATTTTTTGAATGTGCATTTTTGTGACGTTTTATGCACATTTCCAAAAAATGTCGCAAAATGTGACTTTTCGTGAAATTTTTTGCACGTTATTTGAATGTGTAATTTTGTGACATTTTATGGACGTTTCCAAAACATGTCACAGAATGTGCATTTTCGTGACGTTTTAAGCACTTTCCAAACATCGTCGCAGCATGTACATTTTTGTGACATATTATGCATGTTTTTTAAATGAGCATTTCCGTGACGTTGTATGCACATTTCAAAAAATGTTGCAGAATCTGACTTTTCGTGACATTTTATGGACGTTTTTTGAATGTGCATTTTCGTGGCGTTTTATGCACGTTTCCAAAAAATGACACAAAATGTGCTTTTTCGTGACATTTTATTCATGTTTTTTGAATGTGCATTTTTGTGACGTTTTATGCGCATTTCCAAAAAACATCATAGAATGTGATTTTTTTGACGTTCATGCACGTTTTTTGAATGTGCATTTTCATTACGTTTTATGTACGTTACCAAAAAAAGGTCACAGAATGTGCATTTTTATGATGTTTTATGCACGTTTTTTGAATGTGTATTTTCGTGACGTTTTATGCATGTTTCCAAAAAACGTCGCACAATGTGACTTTTCGTGACATTTTTTGCACGTTTTTTGAATGTGTGTTTTTGTGACGTTTAATGCACGTTTACAAAAAATATCGCAAAATGTGCATTTTTTGTGATGTTTTATGCAAGTTTTCAAAAAACGTCACAGAAAGTGCATTTTCTTGACGTGTTATGCACGTTTTTTCAATGTGCATTTTCATGACGTGTTATGCACGTTTCCAAAAAATGTCATAGAATGTGCGTTTTCTTGACATTTTATGCACGTTTTTTGAATGTGTGTTTTTGTGACGTTTTATGCACATTTCCAAAAAATGTCGCAGAATGTGCATTTTTTGTGATGGTTTATGCAAGTTTCCAAAAAACGTCATAGAAAGTACATTTTCTTGACGTTTTATGCACGTTTTTTCAATGTGCATTTTTATGACGTTTTATGAGCGTTTCCAAAAATTGTCATAGAATGTGAGTTTTGTGACGTTCCACGCACGTTTTTTGAATGTAAATTTTCTTTACGTTTTATGCACGTTTCAAAAAAACGTCACAGAATGTTCATTTTTGTGACATTTTATGCACGTTTTTTGAATGGGCATTTTTTTGATGTTTTATGCACGTTTCCAAATAATGTCATAGAATGTGCATTTTTGTGATATTTTATACACGTTTCCAAAAACCATCACAGAATGTGCATTTTCGTGACGCTTTATGCACGTTTTTTGAATGTGCAATTTCATGACGTTTTAATCAAGTTTCCAAAAAACGTCGCAAAATGTGACTTTTTGTGA
This sequence comes from Erythroxylum shatona, assembly GCA_027568895.1. Classification (NCBI taxonomy): domain Eukaryota; kingdom Viridiplantae; phylum Streptophyta; class Magnoliopsida; order Malpighiales; family Erythroxylaceae; genus Erythroxylum; species Erythroxylum shatona. The sequence goes on from JAOSBK010054382.1 coordinate 5,741, forward strand.
CATTTTATGCACTTTTTTTGAATGTGCGTTTTCGTGACATTTTATGCACGTTTCCAACAAATGTCACAGAATGTGCGTTTTCGTGATATTTTATGCACCTTTTTTTAATGTGTATTTTTGTGACGTTTTATGCATGTTTCTAAAAAATGTCCCAGAATGTGATGTTTCATGACATTTTACGCACTTTTTTGAATGTGCATTTTTGTGACGTTTTATGCACGTTTTCAAAAAATGTCGCAGAATGTGTATTTTTTTTAACGTTTTATGCACGTTTTTTAAATGTGCATTTCCATGATGTTTAATGTACATTTCCAAAAAATGTCACAAAATGTGCATTTTTTGACGTTTTATGCACGTTTCCAAAAAACATCATAGAATGTGATTTTCATGACACTTCATGCACGTTTTTTGAATGTGCGTTTTCATTACGTTTTATGCATGTTTCCAAAAAATACCACAGAATGTGCATTTTCGTGATATTTTGTGCAAGTCTTTTGAATGTGCATTTTCATGACGTTCTTTGCACAATTCCAAACAACGTCGTCGCATGTACATTTTTGTGGCATTTTACGCATGTTTTTTGAATGTACATTTTTGTGACGTTTTATGCACATTTTCAAAAGATGTCGCAAAATGTGACTTTTGTGACATTTTATGCAGGTTTTTTGAATGTGCATTTACATGACGTTTTAAGCACATTTCCAAAAAAGTCACTGAATGTGCATTTTTGTGATGTTTTATACATGTTTCCAAAAAAAGTCATAGAATGTGATTTTTGTGTCGTTTCATACACATTTTTTGAATGTGCATTTTCATTAAGTTTTATGCACGTTTCCAAAAAATGTCACAGAATGTGCATTTTTGTGATGTTTTATGCACATATTTTGATTGTACAATTTCGTGACGTTTTATGCACGTTTCCAAATAATGTCACAGAATGTGTATTTTTTGACGTTTTATGCACGTTTCCAAAAAACGTCACAGAATGTGCATTTTTGTGACGTTTTATGCAAGTTTTCAAAAAACATCATAGAATATGATTTTTGTGACGTTTCATGCACATTTTTTGAATGTGCATTTTCATTACGTTTTATGCATGTTTCCAAAAAACGTCAAAGAATGTGCATTTTTGTGATATTTTGTACACGTCTTTTGAATGTGCATTTTCATGATGTTTTCTGCACATTTCCAAACAATGCCGCAGCATGTACATTTTTGTGACAATTTACGCTTTTTTTAATGTGCATTTTCTTGATATTTTATGCATATTTCCAAAAAAAATTCACAGAATGTGACTTTTTGCGACATTTTATGCACATTTTTGAATGTGCATTTTCGTGATGTTTTATACACGTTTCCAAAAATGTCACAGAATGTGTAATTTGGTGACATTTTATGCACATTTCCTAACAACGTCTCATCATATACATTTTCGTGACGTTTTATGAATATTTTTTGAATGGCATTTTCGTGACGTTTTATGCACGTTAACAAAAAATGTCACAGAATGTGTATTTTATGATGTTTTATGCACGTTTCCAAAAATTTTCACAGAATGTGCATTTTCATGACGTTTTATGCACGTTTTTTAAATGCATATTTTCATTATGTTTTATGCACGTTTCTAAAAAATGTCGCAGAATGAGCATTTTCGAGACGTTTTATGCACGTTTCCAAAAAACGTCACAGAATGTGCATTTTTGTGACGTTTTATGCACTTTTTTGAATGTGGATTTATGTGCATTTTCGTGACATTTTAGGCACATTTTTTGAATGTGCATTTTCGTGACGTTTTATGCACGTTTCCAAAAAATTTCACAAAATGTGCGTTTTTGTGTTTGTGACATTTTACACATGTTTCTAAAAAAATCACAGAATGTGTGTTTTTGTGGCGAATTATGTGCATTTTTTGAATGTGCATTTTCATAACATTTTATGCACGTTTCCAAAAAATGTCACAGAATGTGCATTTTCATGACGTTTTATGCACGTTTTCAAAAAAGGTCGCAAATATGCACGTTTCTTGAATGTGCAATTTTGTGACATTTTATGCACGTTTTTTGAATGTGTATTTTCGTGACGTTTTGTGCACGTTTCCAAAAAATGTTGCAGAATGTGCATTTTCACGATGATTTATGCACCTTTTTTAATGTATATTTTTGTGATATTTTATGCACGTTTCAAGAAAATGTCCCAGAATGTGACTTTTCGTGACATTTTAAGCATCATTTTTGAATGTGCATTTTTGAGACGTTTTAAGCACGTTTCCAAAAAAGATCGCAGAATGTGAATTTTGTGACATTTAATGCATTTTTTTAATGTGCATTTCCGTGATGTTTAATGCACGTTTCCAAAAAACGTCTCAAATTGTGCATTTTTGTGATGTTTTATGCACGTTTCCGAAGAAAGTCACAGAATGTGATTTTCGTGACATTTCATGCACATTTTTTGATTGAGCATTTTCATGACGTTTTATGCACGTTTCCAAAAAAGTTACAGAATTTGCATTTTCGTGACATTTTATCCATTTTTTTGAATGTACATTTTCATGAAGTTTTATGCACGTTACAAAAAAACGTCACAGATTGTCCATTTTCGTGACGTTTTATGCACGTTTTTTGAATGTGTATTTTCGTAACGTTTTATGCATGTTTCCAAAAAATGTCGCAGAATGTAACTTTTTGTGACATTTTTTGCACGTTTACAAAAAACGTCTCAGAATGTGCATTTTTGTGACGTTTTATGTACATTTCTAAAGGACATCAAAGAATGTGCATTATCATGACGTTTTATGCACGTTTTTTGAATGTATATTTTCGTGACATTTTATGCACGTTTCCAAAAAAGTCGCAGAACGTGACTTTTCATGACATTTTTTGCACGTTTTTTGAATTTGCATTTTCGTGACGTTTTATGCACTTTTTCAAAAAATGTCATAGAATGTGCATTTTTTGGGACGTTTTATACACATTTATAAAAAACGTCACAGAATGTGCATTTTCATGACTTTTTATGCATGTTTTTTAATGTGCATTTTCATGACGTTTTATGCACGTTTCCAGAAAATGTGATAGAATGTACATTTTCGTGACGTTTTATGCACGTTTCCAAAAAAAGTCGCAGAATGTGCATTTTCGTGACGTTTTCTGCACATTTTTTATTATGCATTTTCGTGACGTTTTATGCATGTTTCCAAAAACTATCACAGAAAGTGCATTTTTGTGATGTTTTATGCACCTTTTTTGAATGTATATTTTCATGACGTTTTATGCACGTTTCTAAAAAATGTCGCAAAATGTAACTTTTCGTGTCATTTTATGCACGTTTTTTGATTGTGAAATTCCGTGACGTTTTATGCATGTTTTCAAAAAACATCACAGAATGTGCATTTTCGTGACATTTTATGCATGTTTTGTGAATGCGCAATTCCGTGACATTTTATGCACGTTTCCAAAAAACATGACTGAATGCACATTTTTGTGACTTTTTATGCACGTTTTTTGAATGTACATTCTTGTGACATTTTATGCACGTTTCTAAAAAAGTTACAGAATATACATTTTCGTGACGTTTTGTGCACGTTTCCAAAAAACATCACAGAATGTGCATTTTCACATTCTGTGATGATTTATGCACCTTTTTTGAATGTATATTTTCGTGACGTTTTATGCACGTTTCAAAAAAATGTCACAAAATGTGACTTTTCGTGACATTTTATGCACGTTTTTTGAATGTGCAATTCCTTGACTTTTTATGCACGTTTCCAAAAAACGTCACAGAATGTGCATTCTTGTGACATTTTATGCATATTTTTTGAATGTGGAATTCCGTGACGTTTTATGCACGCTTCCAAAAAAGTCAAAGAATGTGCATTTTCGTGACATTTTATGCATATTTTTTGAATGTGTATTTTCGTGACGTTTAATGCACGTTTTTTTAATGTGCATTTTCACGACATTTTATGCACGTTTCCAAAAAACGTCACAGAATGTGCATTTTCGTTACATTTTATGCACATTTTTTTAATGTACTTTTTCGTGAAGTTTTATGCGCTTTTCCAAAAAAGTCACAGAATGTGCATTTCCGTGACATTTTGTGCATGTTTTTTCAATGGGTATTTTCGTGATGATTTATGCACGTTTCCAAAAAACGTCGCAGAATGTGGCTTTTCTTGACATTTTATGCACGTTTTTTGAGTTTGCATTTTCGTGACGTTTTATGCACATTTCCAAAAAAAGTCATAGAATGTGCACTTTTTGTGACGTTTTATACATGTTTATAAAAAACGTCACAAAATGTGCTTTTTCATGACATTTTATGCTTGTTTTTTTAATGTGCATTTTCATGACGTTTCCAGAAAACGTGACAGAATGTGCATTTTCATGACGTTTTACGCACGTATCCAAAAAAGGTCGCAAAATGTGCATTTTTGTGACGTTTTATGCACATTTTTGATTGTGCATTTTCGTGACGTTTTATGCACGTTTCCAAAAACTATCACAGAATGTGCATTTTTGTGATCTTTTATGCACCTTTTTTGAATGTATATTTTCGTGACATTTTATGCACGTTTCTAAAAAATGTCGCAAGATCTGACTTTTTGTGACATTTTATGCACGTTTTTTGATTGTGAAATTCCGCGACGTTTTATGCACGTTTCCAAAATAATCACAGAATGTGCATTTTCGTGACATTTTATGCATGTTTTTTGAATGCGCAATTCCATGACATTTGACGCACATTTCCAAAAAACATTACCGAATGCGCATTTTTATGACTTTTTATGCATGTTTTTTGAATGTGCATTCTCGTGATGTTTTATGCACGTTTCCAAAAAAGTTACAGAATGTACATTTTCGTGACTTTTTATGCACGTTTCCAAAAAACGTCATAGAATGTGTATTTTTGTGATGTTTTATGCACCTTTTTTGAATGTGTATTTTCGTGACGTTTTATGCACGTTTCAAAAAAAATGTCACAAAATGTGACTTTTAGTGACATTTTATGCACGTTTTTTGAATGTGTAATTCCGTGACTTTTTATACACGTTTCCAAAAAATGTCACAGAATATGCATTTTCGTGACATTTTATGCATGTTTTTTGAATGTGGAATTCCGTGACGTTTTATGCATGTTTCCAAAAAAGTCACAGAATGTGCATTTTCGTGATATTTTATGCATGTTTTTTGAATCTGTATTTTCTTGACGTTTAATGCACATTTTTTGAATGTGCATTTTTACGACATTTTATGCACATCTCCAAAAAATGTCACAGAATGTGCAGTTTTGTTACATTTTATGCACGTTTTTTGAATGTTCATTTTTGTGAAGTTTTATGCGCTTTTCCAAAAAAGTCACAGAATGTGCATTTCCGTGACGTTTTGTGCATGTTTTCTTAATGTGTATTTTCGTGACGTTTTATGCACGTTTCCAAAAAACGTCGCAAAATGTGGCTTTTCTTGACATTTTATGCACGTTTTTTGAATTTGAATTTTTGTGACGTTTTATGCACTTTTCCAAAAAATGTCATAAAATGTGCATTTTTTGTGACGTTTTACACACGTTTATAAAAAACGTCACAGAATATGCGTTTTCATGACTTTTTATGCATGTTTGTTAATGTGCATTTTCATGACGTTTTATGCACGTTTCCAGAAAACGTGACAGAATGTGCATTTTTTTGATGTTTTATGCACGTTTTAAAAAAAGGTCGCAGAATGTGCATTTTCGTGACGTTTTATGCACATTTTTTATTGTGCATTTTCGTGACGTTTTATGCACGTTTTCAAAAAACATGACAGAATGTGCATTTTCGTGACATTTTATGTATGTTTTTTGAATTCTCAATTCCGTGACGTTTTACACCCGTTTCCAAAAAACATCACCAAATGCGCATTTTTGTGACTTTTTATGCACGTTTTTTGAATGTACATTCTCGTGACAATTTGTGCACGTTTCCAAAAAAGTTACAGAATGTACATTTTCGCGACGTTTTATGCACGTTTCCAAAAAACGTCACAGAATGTGCATTTTTGTGATGTTTTATGTACCTTTTTTGAATGTGTATTTTTGTGACGTTTTATGCACGTTTCAAAAAATGTCACAAAATATGACTTTTTGTGACATTTTATGCACGTTTTTTGAATGTGTAATTCCGTGACTTTTTATGCACGTTTCCAAAAAATGTCACAGAATGTGCATTTTCGTGACATTTTACGCATGTTTTTTGAATGTGGAATTCCGTGATGTTTTATGCACGTTTCCAAAAAAGTCACAGAATGTGCATTTTTGTGATGTTTTATGCACGTTTTTTGAATGTGTATTTCGTGACGTTTTATGCACGTTTCAAAAAAATGTCGCAAAATGTGACTTTTCGTGACAGTTTATGCACATTTTTTGAATGTGTAATTCCGTGACTTTTTATGCAGGTTTCCAAAAAAAGTCACAGAATGTGCATTTTCGTGACATCCTATGCATGTTTTTTGAATGAGTCTTTTCGTGACGTTTCATGCACGTTTTTTTATGTGCATTTTCACGACATTTTATTCTCTTTTTTGAAAAACGTCACAGAATGTGCATTTTCGTTACATTTTATGCACGTTTTTGGAATGTACATTTTCGTGACGTTTTATGTGCTTTTTCAAAAAGTCACAAAATGTGCATTTCCGTGATGTTTTGCGCATGTTTTTTTGAAGTGTATTTTCGTGACGTTTTATGCACGTTTTCAAAAAACGTCGCCGAATGTGGCTTTTCTTGAAATTTTATGCACGTTTTTTGAATTTGCATTTTCGTGTTGTTTTACGCACTTTTCCAAAAAATGTCATAAAATGTGTATTTTTTGTGACGTTTTATACACGTTTATAAAAAATGTCACAGAATGTGCGTTTTCATGACATTTTATGCATGTCTTTTTAATGTGCATTTTCATGACGTTTTATAAACGTTTTTAGAAAACGTGACATAATGTGTGTTTTCGTGACATTTTATGCACGTTTCCAAAAAAGATCGCAGAATGTGCATTTTCGTGACGTTTTATGCACATTTTTGATTGTGCATTTTCGTAACGTTTTTTGCACGTTTCCAAAAATTATCACAGAATGTCCAATTTTGTGTTGTTTTATGCATCTTTTTTTAATGTATATTTTCGTGACGTTTTATGTACGTTTCTAAAAATGACCCAAAATGTGACTTTTCGTGACGTTTTATGCACGTTTTTTGATTGTGAAATCTCGTGACGTTTTATGCACGTTTCAAAAAAACATCACAGAATGTGTGCATTTTCATGACATTCTATGCATGTTTTTTGAATGCGCAATTCCGTGACGTTTTACGCACGTTTCCAAAAAACATCACCAAATGCGCATTTTTATGACTTTTTATGCACGTTTTTTGAATGTACATTCTCGTGACGTTTTATGCATGTTTCCAAAAAAGTTACAGAATGTACATTTTCGTGAAGTTTTATGCACGTTTTCAAAAAACTTCACAGAATGTGCATTTTTGTGATGTTTTATGCACCTTTTTTGAATGTGTATTTTCATGATGTTTTATGCACATTTCAAAAAAATGTCACAAAAAGTGACTTTTTGTTTTTGTGACATTTTATGCACGTTTTTTGAATGTGTAATTCCGTGACTTTTTAAGCACGTTTCCAAAAAATGTTACAGAATGTGACTTTTCGCGACATTTTATGCATGTTTTTTTAATGTGCAATTCTGTGACGTTTTGTGCGCGTTTTCAAAAAAGTCACAGAATGTGCATTTTCGTGACATTTTATGCATGTTTTTTGAATGTGTATTTTCGTGACGTTTCATGCACGTTTTTTGAATGTGCATTTTCATGACATTTTATGCACGTTTCCAAAAAACGTCACAAAATGTGCATTTTTGTTACATTTTATGCACGTTTTTTGAATGTACATTTTCGTGACGTTTTATGTGCTTTTCCAAAAAAGTCACAGAATTTGCATTTCCGTGATGTTTTGTGCATGTTTTTTCAATGTGTATTTTCGTGACATTTTATGCACGTTTCCAAAAAACGTCGCAGAATGTGGCTTTTCTTAACATTTTATGCACATTTTTTGAATTTGCATTTTTGTGACGTTTTATGCACTTTTCCAAAAAATGTCATAGAATGTGCATTTTTTGTGTCGTCTTATACACGTTTATAAAAAACGTAACAGAATGTGCATTTTCGTGACATTTTATGCATTTTTTAATATGCATTTTCATGACGTTTTATGCACGTTTTCAAAAAACGTGACAGAATGTGCATTTTCGTGACTTTTTATGCACGTTCCCAAAAAAGGTCGTACAATTTGCTTTTTTGTGACATTTTATGCACATTTTTTATTATGCATTTTCGTGACGTTTTATACACGTTTCCAAAAACTATCACAGAATGTGCATTTTTATGATGTTTTATGCACCTTTTTTGAATGTATATTTTCGTGCACGTTTTTAAAAAATGTATCGAAATGTGACTTTTTGTGACGTTTTATGCACGTTTTTTGATTGTAAAATTCCGTGACGTTTTATGCACGTTTCCAAAAAAATCACAGAATGTGCATTTTCGTGACATTTTATGCATGTTTTTTGAATGAGCAATTCTGTGACGTTTTACGCACGTTTTCCAGAAAACATCACCGAATGCGCATTTTTGTGACTTTTTATGCATATTTTTTGAATGTACATTCTCGTGACATTTTATGCACGCTTCCAAAAAAGTTACAGAATGTACATTTTCGTGGCGTTTTATGCACGTTTCCAAAAAACGTCACAGAATCTGTATTTTTGTGATGTTTTTTGCACCTTTTTTGAATGTGTATTTTCGTGACGTTTTATGCACGTTTCAAAAAAATGTCACAAAATGTGACTTTTCGTGACGTTTTATACATGTTTTTTGATTGTGCATTTTTGTGACATTTCATGCACGTTTTTTGAATGTGCATTTTTTTGTCGTTTTATGCACATTTGCAAAAAACGTCACAGAATGTGCAATTCCTTGAAATTTTATGCACTTTATGCATTTATTTGATTGTGCTTTTCAGTGACGTTTTATGCACGTTTCCAAGAAAGGTCACAGAATGTGCATTTTCGTGACATTTTATGCATGTTTTTTGAATGTGTAATTCCGTGACATTTTTTGCACGTTTCCAAAAAACGTCACAGAATTTGCATTTTTGTGACTTTTTATGCACGTTTTTTGAATGTACATTCTCGTGACGTTTTATGCACGTTTCCAAAAAAGTCACAAAATGTGCATTTTAGTGACGTTTTATGCATGTATTTTCTTGACACTTTATGCAGGTTTCCAAAAAAAGTCGCAAAAATGTGACTTTTCGTGACCTTTTGTGCACGTTTCCAAAAAAGTCACATAATGTGCAGTTTCATGACGTTTTATGCATGTTTTTTCAATGTGCATTTTCGTGACGTTTCATGCAGGTTTTTTGAATATGCATTTTAATGACGTTTTATGCACGTTTCCAAAAAACGTCACAGAATGTGCACTTTCGTATCATTTTATGCACGTTTTTTGAATGTGTATTTTCATGACGTTTTGTGCATGTTTCCAGAAAAATGTCGCTGAATGTGACTTGTCGTGACATTTTATGCACGTTTTTTGAATGTGCATTTTCGTGACGTTTTATGCACATTTTTTGAATGTGTATTTTCGTGACGTTTTGTGCACATTTCCAAAAAATGTAGCAGAATGTGACTTGTCGTGACATTTTGTGCACGTTTTTTGAAAGTACATTTTCGTGATGTTTTATGCACGTTTCCAAAAAACAATGTGGAATATGCATTTTTGCGACATTTTATGCATGTCGAAAAATATGCATTTTCGTGACTTTTTATGCACGTTTCCAAAAATGTGCATTTTCGTGATGTTTTTTGCATGTTTTTTGAATGTTTATTTTCGTGACATTTTATGCATGTTTCCAAAAAAAGTCACAGAATGTGCATTTTACGACGTTTTATGCACGTTTCCAAAAAATGTCATAAAATGCGCATTTTCACGACATTTCTTGCATATTTTTTGAATGCGCATTTTCATTACGTTTTATGCATGTTTCCAAAAATCGTCACAGAATGTGCATTTTTGAGATGTTTTATACTCGTTTCCAAAAAACCTCGCAGAATGTGCATTTTTGTGATGTTTTACGCAAGTTTTTTAAATGTGCATTTCTGTGCATTTTCGTGACATTTTATGCTCTTTTTTGAATGTGCATTTTTGTCACCTTTTATGAACGTTTCCAAAAAATGTCACAAAATGTGCATTTTTTGTGACATGTTATGCACGTCTCTAAAAAACGTCACAGAATGTGCAATTTCATGGCATTTTATGCATGTTTTCTAATGTACATTTTCATAACATTTTATGAATGTTTACAAAAAATGTCTCAGAATGCGCATTTTCGTGACGTTTTATACACGTTTCCAAAAAAGGTCAAAGAATGTGCTTTTTTGCGATGTTTTATGCACATTTTTTGATTGTGCATTTTCGTGACATTTTTTATGCACAATTTTGGTTTCGCATTTTTGTTACATTTTATGCACGTTTTAAAAAAATGTCACAGAATCTGCATTTTTGTCACGTTTTATGTACGTTTCTAAAAAACATCACAGAATGTGCACTTTTGTGATGTTTTATGTAAGTTTTACGAATGTACATTTTCGTGACATTTTATGCACGTTTCAAAAAAATGTCACAGAATGTGCATTTTTGTGACGTTTTATGTACGTTTCCAAAAAACGTCGCAGAATGTGCATTTTTATGACATTTTATGCATGGTTTTTGAATGTGCGTTTCCAAGAAGTTTTATGCACGTTTCCAAAAATCGTCACAGAATGTGCATTTTTGTAAAGTTTTATGCACGTTTATGAAAAATATCACAGAATGTGATTTTCGTGACATTTCATACACGTTTTTTGAATATGTATTATCATGGCATTTTATGCACGTTTTCAAAAAAACGTCTCAGAATGTGCATTTTTGTGACGTTTTATGCACATTTTTTTAATGTACATTTTCGTGACGTTTTATGCACGCTTCCAAAAAACGTCACAGAATGTGCATTTTCGTGATATTTTATGCACGTTTTTTGAAGGTGTATTTTTGTGACATTCTATGCACATTTCCAAAAAACGTCTCTCAATGTGACTTTTCGTGACATTTTTTGCACATTATTTGAATTTGCATTTTCGTGACGTTTTATGCACTTTTCCAAAAAATGTCACATAATGTGCATTTTTCGTGACGT
>JAOSBK010054397.1:0-17000 GCA_027568895.1 Erythroxylum shatona
CACAAAGTAAGAGCCAAAAAGCACAATAAATACTATGAAAGTGTAGCCAATTTATATAATAAACTTGGGCTCAATCACTCTAAAAGAGGAATTGGTTTCTACTGTGCCTAGAAATGACGATCCTTGAAAAATGTAATCCAACAATTGGTAATTGTTATTTTCACATTTTACACCACACAAAACTTTGCTTCAGTTTTGTAATTGTTTAAATGTTTAACCTATCCCAGAAGACAACTCTGTTAATGATGACAATGGCTGGATGTGGGGGTTTTTATAGATAACTGCATTCCTTAATTGATGTACTTACTATTGTGATTCATTTTTATAGGAATAGGAAATTTTATACTTTATGCGGTAGGAGTTCATATTAGGATTTGGAATTTAGGACATATATTGGATATAGTATTTAGGAATAAAGTTTAAACTTCAGGTTTAGGATATAGGTTGTAAGATATAGGTCTTAGCTATTAAGATTTAGGATTAAATTTAAGGTTTACGTTATAGGTTATAGGCCTTAGGTATTAGGATTTAGGATTTAGGATTTATGATTGAGGATTTAGGATTTAGGATTTAGGATTCAGTATTTAGGATTAAAGTTTAAGGTTTAGGTTTGGGATGTATATTGTAGGTTATTGATCACGGGATACCACTTAACGAGGTTAGTTTATGTTGTGTTATTAACTCTTTTATTTACCAAATTCATACATAACATCTTTAATAAGCAACTAAGATTAGTGAAGATGTTTTAGGTATGCCTTGAAGTTGGCCACCTTATCTTTAAAACAGGAATTGGAACCAGTGCCTCGAAATGGCGATCCTTGAAAAATGTATTCCAACAATTGGTAAGTGCAATTATCATATTTTTGAGCACCCAAAACCTTTTCTCTTATTGAAATTATTTATATGTATAACTTGTCCCAGAAGACTCCATTAATGATGACAATGACTAGATCTGGGGGTTTTGACAGAGATGGTATGAAGGTAACTGTTTTCTATCTTTCATGGTAAAGAAATACTGATTCTTAGATATTGCATTCCTTAAGTAAATTACTTATTGTTGTGATATATTTTTATGTTCAGGGTTAAATGGTTTGAGGTTTAAGGTAAGTTTTACACTTTAGGTGGAAGTATTTAGATATTAGGATTTAGTATTTAAGATTTAGGTTATACATTAGATAAAGTATTTAGGATTAAAGTTTAAAGTTTGGGTGTAGGATGTAGGTTGTAGGATATAGGTATTAGGGTTTAGGGTTTTTTGTTAGAATATAAGGTTTAGGTTTTAGCATTTAGGATTTAGTATTTAGGATTAAACTTTAAGGTTTAGGTTTAGGATTTATGTTGTATGTCGTTGGTTGGTGGATAACACTTAACGAGGTTAGTTTACGTTGTGTTATAAGCTCTTTTCTTTACCCATTTCATTCATAACATCTTCAATAAGTAACTAAGATCAGTTAATTTGTTTCAGGTATGCCTTGGACTCAGTCGCCCTATCTCTAAAAGAGGAATTGGTTTCTACTGTGCCTAGAAATGATGATCCTTGAAAAACGTAATCCAACAATTGGTTACAGCACAAAAAACTTTGCTTCAATATTGTAATTAATTTTATGTTTAACTTGCCCCAAAAGATAACTCCGTTAATGATGACAATGGCTGGATTTGGGATTTTTTATAGAGATGTTTTGAAGGTAACCATTTTTCATTTTGGTTGGTAAACAAATATTGGTTATTAGATAACTGCATTCCTTAACGGATTTACTTACTGCTATGATTTATTTTTAGAGGAATACACAAGTTTTATACATTAGGTGGTAGGATTTCATATTAGGATTTAGGATTTAGGATTTAGAATTTAGGATATATATTGGATACATTATTTAGGATTAAAGTTTAAACTTCAGGTTTAGGATATCGGTTGTAAGGCATAGCTCTTAGCTATTAGGATTTAGGGTTTAATGTTTAGTTTTAAATTTAAGGTTTAGGTTACAGGTTATAGTCCTTAGGTATTAAGATTTAGGATTTAGGATTTAGGATTTAGGGTTTAGGAATTAGGATTAAAGTTTAAGGTTTAGGTTTAGGATGTATATTCTAGGTTGTTGATCGAGGGATATCATTTAACGAGGTTAGTTTATATTGTGTCATTAGCTCCTTTGTTTACCCATTTGATACATAACATCTTCAATAATCAACTATGATCAGTGAAGTTGTTTCAGGTATGCCTTGGACTTGGCCACCTTATCTTTGAATGAGGAATTGGTTTCTACCATTGCCTAAAAATTATGATCCTTGAAAAATCTAATCCAACAATCGGTAGGTGTAATTATCATATATTAAAACACAATAAAACTTTGCTTCAATATCGTAATTATTTATATGTTTAACTTGTCCTAGAAGACAACTATGTTAATGAAGACAACGGCTGGATTTGGGGTTTTTTATAGAGATGGTATGAAGGTGAACATTTTTGTTTTGGTTGGTAAAGAAATATTGATTCTTCGACAACAGTATTCTTTAATGGATGTAGATACTCTTGTGATTTATTTTTAGAGGAATACACAAGTTTTATACTTTAGGTGGTAAGATTTCATATTAGGATTTAGGATTTGAATGTAGGATATGTATTGGATATAGTATTTAGGATTAAAGTTTAAACTTCTGGTTTAGGATATAGATTGTAAGATATAGTTCTTAGCAATTAGGATTTAGGGTTTAGTATTTAGGATTAAATTTAAGGTTTAGGTTATAGGTTATAGGTTATATGCCTTAGGTATTAGGATTTAGGATTTAGGATTTAGGATTTAGGATTAAAGTTTAGGTTTAGGATGTATATTATAGGTTGTTGATCGAGGGATAGCACTTAATAAGGTAAGTTTATGTTCTGTTACTAGCTCTTTTCTTTACCCATTTCTTTCATAACATCTTCAATAAGTAACTAAGATCAGAGTTGTTTCAGGTATGCCTTGGACTGGGCCACCTTATCTCTAAAAGAGGAATTGGTTTCTGCAATGCCTGGAAATGACGATCCTTGCAAAACGTAATCCAACAATTGGTATGTGTAATTTTCAAATTTTATAGAGCACAAAACTTTGCTTCAATATTGTAATTAATTATATGTTTAACATGCCCCAAAAGACAACTCCGTTAATGACGACAATGGCTAGATTGGTGGTTTTTATAAAGATGGTATGAAGGTAACCATTTTCTATCTTGCTTGGTATAATTATTTTTAAGTACACTGTGAAAAGGTTAGAGGTTTAACATAAGTTTTACACTTTAGGTGTCCGGAGTTAGATATTAGGATTTAGTATTTAGATTTTAGGATATATATTGGATATATGATTTAGGATTAAAGTTTAAAGTTTTCGTGTAAGATGTAGGTTGTAGGATATAGGTATTAGCTATTAGGATTTAGGGTTTAATGTTTGTCGTAGGTTATAGGCCTTAAGTATTAGGATTAATTTAGGATTTGAGATCTAGGATTTAGCATTTAGGATTAAAGTTTAAGGTTTAGATTGAAGAAGTCTATTATAGGTTGTTGGTCGAGGGATAGCACTTAACGACGTTAGTATATAGTGTGTTATTAGCCCTTTTCTTTACCCATTTGATACATAACATCTTTTGTAAGCAACAATGATAAGTGAAGTTGTTTCATGTATGCCTTAGACTTGGCCACCTTATCTCTGAAATAGGAATTGGTTTCTACTGTTACTAAAAATGGCAATCCTTAAAAAATGTAATGGAACAATTGGTAAGTGTAATTATCATATTTTAGGGCACACAAAAACTTTGCTTCGATATTGTAATTATTTATATATGTTTAACTTGTCACCAGAAGATAACTACATTAATAATGACAATGGCTAGATTTGGGGGCTTTGATAGAGATGGTATGAAGGTATCCATTTTTTGTTTTGGTTGGTAAGGAAATATTGATTCTTAGATAACTGCATTCCTTAATGGATGTAGTTATTGCTGTGATTTATTTCTAGAGGAATACATAAGTTTTACTTTAGGTGGTAAGATTTCATATTAGGATTTTAGATTTAGAATTTAGGATATATATTAGATAGCATTTAGGATTAAAGTTTAAACTTTGGGTTTAGGATGTAGGTTGTAAGATATAGGTCCTAGCTATTAGGATTTCAAGTTTAGTGCTTAGGATTAAATTTAAGGTTTATATTATAGGTTATAGGTTATAGGCCTTAGGTACTGGGATCTAGGATTTAGGAATTAGGATCCAGGATTTACTATTTAGGAATAAAATTTAAGGTTTAGGTTTAGGATTTATGTTGTAAGTTGTTGATCGAGGGATAACACGTAATGAGGTTAGTTTATATTGTGTTATTACCTCTTTTCTTTACCCGTTTGATACATAACATCTTCAATAAGCAACTATGATCAATGAAGTTGTTTCAGGTATGCTTTGGACTTGGCCTTTCATTTTTAAACAAGGAATTGGAACTAGTGCCTAGAAATGGCAATCCTTGTAAAATGTAATCCAACATTTGGTACAAAACTTTTGTTCATATTGTAAATATGTATATGTATAACTTGTCCCAGAAGATGACTCCGTTAATAATGACAATGGTCGGAATTGATGGCTGTGACAGGGATGAAATCTAGGCAACAATTTTCTATCTTTCTTGGTAGAGAAATATTGATTCTTAGATAATTGAATTCCTAAAGTATGTTACTTATTGTTGTGATTTATTTTATGTACAGGGTTAAACGGTTAGAGGTTTAACATAAGTTTGACACATCAGGTGTAAGGATTTAGATATTGGGATTTGGTATTTAGGATTTAGGAAATATATTGGATATAGTATTTAGGATTAAAGTTTAAAGTTTAGGTGTAGGATGTAGGTTATAGGATATAGGTATTAGGGGTAGGTGTTTATTATTAAAGTTTACAGTTTTGGTTATAGGCCTTAAGTTTTAGGATTTAGGATTTAGTATTTAGGATTAAACTTTATGGTTTAGGTCTAGGATTTATATTGTAGGTTGTTGCTAGAGGGATAGCACTTAACGAGGTTAGTTTATGTTGCGTTATTAGCTCTTTTCTTTGCCAAATTCATACATAACTTCTTCAATAATCGTCTAAGATCAGTGAAGTTGTTTTAAGTATGCCTTAGAGTTGGCCGCCTTATCTCTAAAATAGGAATTGGTTTCTACAGGTGCCTAGAAATGGTGACCCTTGAGCAACGTAGTCCAACAATTGATAAGTGTAATTATTATATTTTACAGCACATAAAACTTTGCTTCAATATTGTAATTATTTATATGTTTAACTTGTCCCTGAAGACAACTCCGTTAATGATGACAATGGTTGGAGTTGGTGGTTTTGATAGAGATGGTATGAAGGTAAGCATTTTCTATCTTGCTTGGTAAGGAAATACTGATTCTTAGGTAATTGCATTCCTTAAGCACATTACTTATTGTTGTGATTTATTTTTAACTACGTGGTTAAAGTGTTGGAGGTTTAATGTAAGTCTTACACTTTAGGTGTCAAGATTTAGATATTAGAATTTTGAATTTAGGATTTAGGACATATATTGGATATAGTATTTAGGATTAAATTTTAAAGTTTAGGTGTAGGATGTAGGTTGTAGGATATCGGTATTAGCTATTAGGATTTAGGGTTTAGTGTTTATAAGTAAAGCTTAGGGTTTAAGTTATAGGTTATAGGCCTTCGGTATTAGGATTAATTTAGGATTTAAGATTTAGGATTTCATATTTAAGATTAAGGTTCAAGGTTTATGTTTAGCATGTATATTGTAGGTTGTTTATTGAGGGACATTAATTATTAAGGTTAGTTTATATTGTGTTGTTAACTCTTTTCTTTACCTATTTGATACATAATATCTTTAATAAGCAACTATGATCAGTGAATTTGTTTCAGATGTACTTTGGACTTTGGTGTAGGATGTTGGTTGGAGGATATAGGTATTAGGGTTTAGTGTTTATTATTAAAGTTTAAGGATTAGGTTATAGGTCTTAGGTTTTAGGATTTAGATTTACTGTTTAGGATTAAAATTTAAGGTTTAGGTTTAGGATTTGTAATGTAGGTTGTTGTTCGAGAGATAGCACTTAACGAGGTTAGTTTTTGTTTTGTTATTAGCTCTTTTCTATACCTATTTCATACATAACATCTTCAATAAGCAACCAAGATCAGTGAAGTTGTTTCAGGTATGTCTTGGATTTGGCCACCTTATCTATAAACGGGGAATTGTTTCTACCAGTGTCTAGAAATGGCGATCCTTGAAAAACGTAATACAACAATTGGTAAGTATAACTATCATATTTTATTGCACACAAAAGTTTGCTTCAATATTGTAATTATTTATATGTTTAACTTGTCTCAGAAGACAACTCCTTGGTATGGTATGAAGGTAACCATTTTCTGCCTTGCTTGGTAAGGAAATAGTGATTCTTAGATAATTGCTTTCCTTATGTGCATTAGTTATTGTTGTGATTTATTTTTAAGTATGCGGTTAAAGGGTTAGAGGTTTAATGTTAGTTTTACACTTTAGGTGTCAGGATTTGGATATTCGGATTTAGTATTTTAGATTTAGAATATATATTGGATATAGTATTTAGGATTAAAGTTTAAAGTTTAGGGGTTGGATGTATGTTGTAGGATATAGCTATTAGCTAATAGGATTTAGGGTTTAGTGTTTATGATCAAACTTTAACGTTTTGGTCATAGATTATAGACCTTAGGAATTAAGATTAATTTAGGATTTAAAATTTAGGATTTAGTATTTAGGATTGATGTTTAAGGTTTAGGTTTAGGATGTATATTGTAGGTTGTTGATCGAGGGTTAGCACTTAACGACGTTAGTTTTTATTATGTTATTAGCTATTTTCTTTATAAATTTGCTACGTAACATCTTCAATAAGGAGCAATGATTAGTGAAGTTGTTTCAGGTATGCCTTGGACTTGGTTGCCTTATCTCTAAAAGAGGAATTGGTTTTTACCACTACCTAAAAATGGCGACCATTGAAAAATGTAATCCAACAATCGATAACTGTAATTATTGTATTTTACAACACACAAAACCTTTGCTACAATATTGTAATTATCTATATGTTTAATTTATTCCAGAAGACAACTCCGTTAATGATGACAATGGCTAGATTTGGAAGTTTTTGCAGAGACAGTATGAAGGTAACCATTTTCTATTTTTCTTGGTAAAGAAATATTGATTCTTATATAACTGCATTCCTTAATGGATGTACTTGTTGTTGTGATTTATTTTTAGAGAAATATGGAAGTTTTATACTTTAGGTGGTAGGATTTCGTATTAGGATTTTGGATTAATTTAGGATATATATTGGATATAGTATTTAGGATTAATGTTTAAACTTCAGGTTTAGGATGTAGGTTGTAAGACATAGGTCTTAGCTATTAGGATTTAGGGTTTAGTGTTTAGGATTGAATTTAAGGTTTAGGTTATAGGTTATAGGCCTTAGGTATTAGGATTTAGGATTTAGGATTTAAGATTTAGGATTTAGGATTTGGGATTTAGTATTTAGGATTGTAGTTTATGGTTTAGGTTTAGGATGTATATTGTAGGTTGTTGATCGGGGGTTAGCACTTAATGAGGTTAGTTCATATTTTGTTATCAGCTCTTTTCTTTACCCATTTGATATATAACATGTTCAATAATCAACTATAATTAGCGAAGTTGTTTCAACTATGCTTTGGACTTGTCCATCTTATTTCTAAAAGATGAATTGGAACCAGTGCCCAGAAATGGCTATCCTTGAAAAACGTAATGTAAAAATTGGTAAGTGTAATTATCATATTTTACAACACACAAAACTTTGCTTCAATATTGTAATTATTTATATGTTCAACTTGTGCTAAAAGATAACTCCGTTAATGATGACAATGGCTGGATCTGGTGGTTTTGATAGAGATGGTATGAAGGTAACCGTTTTCTGTCTTACTTGGTAAAGAAATATTGATCCTTAGATCATTGCATTCATTAAGTTTATTACTTATTGTTTTGATTTATTTTTAAGCATGTTGTTATAGGATATAGGATATAGGTATTTGCTATTAGGATTTAGGGTTTAGGATTAATTTAGGATTTGAGATCTAGGATTTAGTATTTAGGATTAAGGTTTAAGGTTTAGGTTTCGTAAGTGTAGTATAGGTTGTTATTCGAGGGATAACTCTTAACGAGGTTAGTTTATATTATGTTATTAGCCCTTTTCTTTACCTATTTGATACATAACATCTTTAGTAAGCAACTATGATTAGTGAAGTTGTTTCCGGTATGTCTTGGACTTGCCTGCCTTGGTCTACTGTTGTATAAAAATGGCCATCCTTGGAAAATATAATCCAACAATCGATAAGTGTAATTATCATATTTTACGGTACACGAAAACTTTGCTTCAATATTGTAATTATGTATATGTTTAACTTGTCCCAAAAGAAAACTAAGTTAATGATGACAATGGCTGGATTTGGGGGTTTGTATTGAGGTGATATAAAGATAACCAATTTCTATTCTTGTTGCAAAAGAAATATTGATTCTTAGGATTTAGGATTAAAGTTTAAGGTTTAGGTTTAGGATGTATATTATAGGTTGTTGATCGAGGGATAACATTTAACGAGGTTAGTCTATATTGTGTCATTAGCTCTTTTCTTTACCCATTTGATACATAACATCTTCAATTATCAACTATGATCAGTGAAGTTGTTTCAGGTATGCTTTGGACTTGGCCATCTTATCTCTAAAAGAAGAATTGGAACCAGCGCCTAGAAATGGCGATCCTTGAAAATTGTAATCCAATGATTGGTAAGTGTAATTATCATATTTTAGAGCACACAAAACCTTTGCTGATATTGTAATTGTTTATATGTATAACTTGGCCCAGAAGATGACTTCGTTAGTGGTGACATTGGCTAGATCTGGTGGTTTTGATAGAGATGGTATGAAGGTAACCACTTTCTATCTTACTTGGTAAAGAAATATTGATCCTTAGATAATTTCATTCCTTAAGTACATTACTTCTTATTGTGATTTATTTATATGTACAGGGTAACATGGTTAGAGGTTTTACATAATTTTTACACTTTACGTGTAAGTATCTAGATAATAGGATTTAGTATTTAGGATTTAGGATATATATTAGATATAGTATTTAGGATTAAAGTTTAAGGTTTAGGTGTAGGATGTAGGTTGTAGGATATGGGTTTAGCGTTTAGTGTTTATTATTAAAGTTTAAGGTTTAGGTTATAAGTCTTAGGTTTTTAGGATTTAGGATTTAGTATTTAGGGTTAAACTTTAAGGTTTAGGCTTAGGATTTATATTGTATGTTGTTGTTCGAGGGATAACACTTAACGAGGCCAGTTTATATTATGTTATTAGCTTTTTTCTTTACCTATTTTGTACATAGCATCTTCAATAAGTAACTAACATCAGTGAAATTATTTCACGTATGCCTTGGACTTAGCTACCTTACCTCTAAAAGAGGCATTGATTTCTACTGTGCCTAGAAATGACGATTCTTGAATAACGTAATCCAACAATTGGTAAGTGTAATTTTCATATTTTACAGCACATAAAACTTTGCTTCATTATTTTAATTATTTATATGTTTAACTTGCCCCAGAAGACAACTCTGTTAATGATGAAAATGGCTAGAATTTTTGATAAAGATGGTATGAAGTGACCATTTTCTGTCTTACTTGGTAAGGAAATCTTGATTCTTAAATAATTGCATTCATTTGGTACATTACTTATTGTAGTGATTTATTTTTAAGTAGGCGGTTAAAGGGGTAGAGGTTTAACATAAGTTTTACACTTTTGGTGTCAGGATTTAGTATTTAGGATTTGGGATATTTATTAGATTTAAGATTTAAGATTAAAGTTTAAAGTTTAGGTGTAGGATGTAGGTTGTAAGATATAGGTATTAGCTATTAGGATTTAGCATTTAGTATTTGTCATAGGTTATCGTCCTTAAGTATTAGAATTTTCTTTAAGATTTGAGATCTAGGACTTAGTGTTTTGGATTAAACTTTAAGGCTTAGGTTTAGGAACCATATTATAGGTTGTTGGTCGAGGGATAACACTTGACGAAGTTAGTCTATATTTTGTTATTAGCTCTTTTCTTTACCCATTTGATATATAACATCTTCAATAAGCAACTATGATCAGTGATGCTGTTTTAGGTATGCTTTGAACTTGGCCTTCATATTTTTTGGACGAGGAATTGGATTCAAATGGTGCTTAGAAATGGTGATCCTTGAAAAATGTAATCCAAAAATTGCTAAGTGTAATTATCATATTTTACAATGCCCAAAACCATTGCTCATATTATAATTATTTATATGTATAACTTGTCCCAGAAGATGACACCGTTAATGATGAAAATGGATGGATTTGATCGTTTTGATAGAGATAGTATTAATCATTTTTGGTCTTGCTTTGTAAAGAAATGTTGATTCTTAGATAATTACATTCCTTAAGTGCATTACTTATTGTTGTGATTTATTTTTTAGTATAGGGTTAAAGGGTTAGAGGTTTTACGTAAGTCTTACCCTTTCGGTGCAAGGATTTAGATTTTAGGATTTAGTATTTAGGATTTAGGATATATATTGGATATAGTATTTAGGATTGAAGTTTAAAGTTTAGGTGTAGGATGTTGGATGTAGGATATAGGTGTTAGCTATTAGGAATTAGGGATTAGTGTTTATGATTAATGTTTAAGGTTTAGGTTATATGTTATAGGCATTAGGTATTAGGATTAATTTAGGATTCGAGATTTAGGATTTAGCATTTAGGATTAAAGTTTAAGGTTTAGGTTTAAGATGAATATTATAGGTTATTGATCGAGGGATGGCACTTAAGGAGGTTAGTTTATATTGTATTATTAGCACATTTCTTTACCCATTTGATGCATAACAACTTTAATAAGCAACTATGATTAGTGAAGTTATTTCAGATATGCCTTGGACTTGGTGCATAACATCTTTAATAAGCAATTATGATCAGAGATGTTCTTTCAGGTATGCCTTCGTCTTGATGGTCTTATCTCTGATGGTGGAATTGGTTTCTATAACTGCTTAGAAATGACGATCCTTGAAAAATGTGATTTAATAATTGGTAAGCATAATTATCATATTTTACAGCACACAAAACCTTTGTTTCAATTTTGTAATTATTTATATGTATAATTTGTCCCAGAATATGAACCCATTAATGATGACAAGGGCTGGATGTAGTGGTTTTGATAGAGATGGTATGAGGGTAACCATTTTCTGTCTTACTTGGTAAGGAATTATCGATTCTTACATAATTGCATTCCTTAATGGATATACTTACTATTGTGATTTATTTTTAAGTATAGGGTTAAAGGGTTAGAGGTTTAACGTAAGTTTTATACTTTAGATGGTAGGATTTAGATATTAGGATTTAGGATTTAGGATTTAGGATATATATTGGATATACTATTTAGGATTAAAGTTTAAAGTTTAGGTTTAGGATGTAGGTTGTAGGGTATAGGTCATAGCTTTTAGGATTTAGGGTTTAATGTTTAGGATTAAAGTTTAAGGTTTTAGTTATAGGTTATAGCTCTTAGGTATTAGGATTTACGATTTAGGATTTTGGAATTAGGATTTAGTATTTAGGATTAAAGTTTAACGTAAAGTTTAGGATGTTTATTATAGGTTGTTGATCGAAGGATAACACTTAACGAGGTTAGTTTATATTGTGTTATTAGCTCTTTTCTTTACCCATTTGATACATAACATCTTCAAGAAGCAACTAAGATCACTGATGTTGTTATGCCTTGGAGTTGGCCCTCTTATCTATGAAAGAAGAATTGGTTTCCAGCAGCGCCTAGAAATGGCGATCCTTGGAAATTGTAACCCAACAATTGGTAACTGTAATTATCATATTTTACAGCACGTAAAACCTTTACTTCAATATTTTGATTATTTATATTTATAACTTGTCCTAGAAGACGACTCCGTTAATGATGACAATGGCCAGATTTGGTGGTTTTGGTAGAGATGGTATGAAGATAACCATTTTCTGTCTTGCTTGGTAAAGAAATATTGATTCTTAGATAGTTGCATTTTTTAATGATGTACTTATTGTTGCGATTTAAGTATGGGGTTAAAGGGTTAGATGTTTAACGTAAGTTTTACACTTTAGGTGGTATGATTTAGATATTAGGATTTAGGATTTAAAGTAACAATTTTGTGTCTTATTTAGTAAAGAAATATTGATTCTTCAATAATTGTTTTCCTTAATAGATGTACTTGCTGTTGTCATTTATTTCTAAGTATAGGGTTAAAGGGTTAGAGGTTTAACATAAGTTTTATACTTTATGTGGTAGGATTTATATATTATGATTTAAGATTTAGGGTTAGGATATGTGATGGTTATAGTATTTAATATTACATTTTAAAGTTTAGGTTTAGGATGTAGGTTGTTGGATAGGTCTTAGCTATTAGGATTGAGGGTTTCGTGTTTAGGATTAAAGTTTAAGGTTTAAGTTTTAGGTTTTAGGTTTTAGGTCTTAAGTTGTTAGGACTTAGGATTTAGGATTTAGGATTTAGTATTTAGGATTAAAATTTAAGGTTTCGGTTTAGGATGTATATTGTAGGTTGTTGATCGAGCGGTAGCACTTAACAAGGTTAGTTTATAAGATTGTTCACCCATTTGATACATAAACATCTTCAACAAGCAGCTGTGATCAACGAAGTTGTTTCAGGTATGCCTTATACTTAGACGTTTTTTCTTTGAAAAAGGAATTGGTAAGTGTAATTGTCATATTTTACATTTCATAAAGCATTTGGTGCTCTAATTTAATTATTTATATGTACAACTTGTCCCAGAAGACAACTCTGTTAAAGATGAAAATGGCTAGATTTGGTTGTTTTGACAGAGATGGTATGAAGGTAATCATTTTCTGTCTTTCTTGGTAAAAAAATATTGATTCTTGGGTAATTTAATTCCTTAAGTACATTACTTATTAATGTGATTTATTTTTAAGTATAGGGTTAAAGGTTTAATGTCAGTTTTACCCTTTAGGTGTTAGGATTTAGATATTAGGATTTAGATATTAGGATTTAATATTTATGATTTAGGATATAAATTGGATATAGTATTTAGGATTAAAGTTTAAAGTTTACGTGTAGGTTATAGGATATAGGTATTAGCTATTAGGATTTAGGAAATAAGTTATAGGCCTTAGGTATTCGGATTTAGGATTTAGGATTTGAGATTTAGGATTTAGAATTTAGGACTTAATGGTGTTAGTTTATGTTGAGTTATTAGCTCTTTTATTTACACATTTGATACATAACATCTTGAATAAACAACTATGATCAAAGAAGTTGTTTCAGGGATGCCTTGGACTTGGTTGTCCCATATCTGAAAGAGGATTTGGTTTCTACCAGTTCCCAAAAATGGCGATCTTTGAAAAATGTAATCTAACAATTGTAAGTTTAATTACCATATTTTACAGTGCACGAAACCATTGCTTCAATATTGTAATTATATATATGTACCACTTATCCTAGAAGACAACTCTGTCAAAGATGACAACGACTACATTTGGTGGTTTTGATAGAGATGGCATGAAGGTAACTATTTTTTGTCCTGCTTAGTAAAAAAAATGTTGATTGTTAGATAATTGCATTCCTTAGAAGACATTACTTATTGTTGTGATTTATTTTCAAGTATAGGTTTATACTTTAGGTGTTAGGATTTAGATATTAGGATTTAGGATTTAGGATATTAGGTATATTATTTAAGATAAAATTTTAAAGCTTACGTGCAGGATGTAGGATGTAGGATGTAGGATATAGGTCTTAGCTATTAGGACTTAGGGTTTAGTGTTTAGGATTAAAGTTTAAGTTTTAGGTTATAGGATATAGGTTATAGGTCATTGGTATTAGGATTTAGGATTTAGGATTTAGTATTTAAGATTAAAGCTTAAGGTTTAGGTTTAGGATGTATATTGTAGGTTGTTGATCGAGGGATAACACTTAACGAGGTTAGTTTATATTGTGTTATTAGCCCTTTTCTTAACCCATTTTATAGATAACATCTTCAATAAGCAACTATGATCAGTAAAGTTGTTTTAGGTATGCCTTGCACCTCGCCGTCTTATCTCTGAAAGAGGAATTGGTTTGAACTAGTGTCTAGGAATGTCGATACTTGAAAAATGTAATATAGCAGTTAGTAAGTGTAATTATCATATTTTACAGCACACAAAACCTTTGCTTCAATATTGTAAGTATGTGTATTACTTCTCCCAAAAGACGACTCTTTTAATGATGATAATGGCTGGATTTGGAAGTTTCGATAGAGATGGTATAAAGGTAACCATTTTCTGTCTTGCTTAATAAAGAAACATTGATTCTAAGATAATTGCATTCCTTAATGGATGAACTTACTGTCGTTATTTATTTTTAAGTATAGGGTTTAAAGGTTTAGCGGTTTAATGTAAGTTTCATACTTTAAGTGGTAGGATTTAGATATTAGGATTTAGGATTTAGGATTTAGGATATGTATATATTGGATATAGCTTTTAAGATTAAAGTTTAAAGTTTAGGTTTATGATGTAGGTCGTAGGATATAGGTATTAGCCATTAGGATTCAGGGTTTAGTGTTTATGATTAAAGTTTAGGGTTTCGGTTATAGGTTATAGGTCTTGGGTATTAGGATTAGTTTAGGATTTTAGATTTAGGACTTAGTATTTTAGATTTAGGACTTAGTATTTAGGATTAAAGTTTAAGGTTTAGGTTTAGGATCTATATTGTAGGATGTTGATCAAGGGACAACACTTAACGAGGTTAGTTTATATTGTGTGATTAGCTCTTTTCTTTACCTACTTGATATATAACATCATTAATAAGCAACCATGATCAGTGAAGTTGCTTCAGGTATGCTTTGTATTTGGCCATGTTATTTATGAAAGAGGAATTGGATTCTACCAGTGCCTAGATATGTCAATCCTTTAAAATTTTAATCCAACAATTGGTAAGTTCAATTATCATATTTTACAACACTCAAAACCTTTTCTCATATTGTAATAATTTTTATGTATAACTTGTCCCAGAAGATGACTCCATTAATGATGACAATGGCTGGATTCGGTGGTGTTGATAGAGATGGTATGATGGTAACCATTTTGTTTCTTGCTTGGTAAAGAAATATTGATTCTTAGATAATTGCTTTCCTCAATGGATGTACTTAATACTATGATTTAATTTTAGGTATATGGTTAAAGGGTTAGAGGGTTAATATAGGTTTTATACCTTAGGTGGTAGGATTTGATATTATGATTTAGGATTTAAGATTTAGGATTTAGGATATATATTGGATATAGTATTTTGGATTAAAGTTTAAAGTTTAAAGTTTAGGTTTACAATGTAGGTTGTATGGTAGCTCTTTGCTATTAGGATTAAGGGTTTAGTGCTTATTATTAAAGTTTAAGATTTAGGTTGTAGGTTACAAGTCTTAAGGTATTAGGATTTGGGATTTAGGATTTAGTTTTTATAATTAAAATTTAAGGTTTAGGTTTAGGATGTATATTGTGGTTGTTGATCGAGGGATAACACTTAACGAGGTTAGTTTCTAAGATTCTTCACCCATTTGATTCATAACACCTTCAATAAGCCACTATGATCAGAGAAGCTACTTCAGATATGCCTTGGACTTGGTTATCTTATCTGTAAAAAAGGAATTGGTTTCTACCTGTGCCTAAAAATGGCGATCCCTAAAAAATGTAATCCAGCAATTGGTAAGTGAGATTATCATAATTAGAGCGCACAAAACCTTTGCTTCAATATTGTAATTATTTATATGTACAACTTCTCCCAAAAGACAGCTTTCTTAAAGATGGCAATGGCGAGATTTGGTAGGTTTGATAGAGATGGTATAAAGGTAACCATTTTTTCTCCTACTTAGTAAAGGAATATTGATTATTAGATAGTTGCATTCCTTAATGGATGTACTTACTGTTGTGATTTATTTTTAGAGGATTAACGTAAGTTTTATACTTTAGGAGGTAGGATTTAGATATTAGGATTTAGGATTTAGGATATTAGGAATTAGGATATAGTATTTAGGATTAAAGTTTAAAGTTTAGGTTTAGGGAGTAGGTTCTATGATAGGTCTTAGCTATTAGGATTTAAATTTTAGTGTTTAGGATTAAAGATTAAGGCTTAGGTTACAGGTTATAGATCTTAAGGTATTAGGATTTAGGATTTAACATTTAGGATTTAGTATTTAGGATTAAAATTTAAGGTTTAGGCTCAGGATGTATATTGTAGGTTATTGATCGAGAGATAACACTTAACAAGGTTAATTTATAAGCTTCTTTGCCCATTTGATACATAAACATCTTCAATAAGCAACGATGATCAGAGAAGTTGTTTCAGGTATACCTTGGACTTGACTGTCTTATCGCTGGAAGAGGAATTGGTTTCTACTAGTGCCTAGAAATGGCAATCCCTAAAAAACGTAATCCAACAATTGGTTAATGTGATTAACCTAATTTAGAGCACACAAAACCTTTGCTTCAATATTGTAATTATTTATATGTACAACTTGTCCTAAAAGATGGCTTCATTAAAGATGACAATCGCGAGATTTGGCGGTTTTGATAGAGATGGTATAAAGGTAACCATTTTCAGTCTTGCTTGGTAAACAAATATTGATTCGTAGATAATTGCATTCCTTAAGTACATTACTTATTGTTGTAATCTATTTTTAGGTATAAGGTTAAAGGGTTAGTGGTTTAACGTAAGTTTTATGCTTTAGGTGTCAGGATTTAGATATTAGGATTAGTATTAAGAATTTAGGATATAAATTGGATAGAGTATTTAAGATTAAAGATTAAAGTTTCATTGTTGGATGTAGGTTATTGGTTATAGGTCTTAGTGATTGAGCGAAGTTTATCTTGTTAATGGGCTACACTTTCATCACTGTTTATGCACTCGTTGACTCCTTATTGATGACTTTTGTGCT
>JAOSBK010054490.1:0-16981 GCA_027568895.1 Erythroxylum shatona
CCAACATTAAAAGGCGCCTTTTAATGTTGGACCCTACCCCCCACCCATAGGTGTTTGCGGGTTATACCACGGCGGGTGTTTGCGGGTTATACCACGGCATCCAACTTAATTAGTATTGTCCGCTTTGCGGGTCGTGAATCGAACACGCGACCTCACGATTTTATTCCGCTTACGCGGACGCGTCCGCGTAAGCGGAATAAAACCGTGAGGTTGCGTGTTCGATTCGCGACCAAAGCGGACAATACTGATTAAGTTGGATGCCGTGGTATAACTCGCAAACACCCGTCGTTGTATAACCCGCAAACACCTATGGGTGGGGGGTGGGGTCCAACAAATGTGCTCTGAATTTTGGACATAAAACATACGAGGAGTTTTGATGAATGATTAAAACATTAGAAGTGCTACTTAAATGTGAATGGGATTGACTACATGATTCTCAACTTGAAAGTTCATGTCGGACCTATTCTAATGAATATTATGAACAAGTACATGAATGAAAATGTAATTGATCAAATGTGATGACTGAAATTGAGGATGCATTTCATTCCAATGCATGAAATATAAAGGCCTTTGTAACTGATGTTGCCAGTAAAAAGAGCTTAAAGCTAAGACATTAGTGATTAGAGCCTAAGGTTTAATGTGTACAAAGAGCCCAGTATCCTTAATAGCTAAGGGACAGTATGAAAGAGCCCGGTATCTACAACGAATACGGGACAGTGAAAAGGGCACATGGTCACAATAATGTGATAAATGAATTTGAGTCTCATAAATGTTGCATTCACTTATGATATGAATAAATTAAACGATTACATTGTTTTGAGGACTTTTCTTGTATAAATACTTGATAATTTCTCGATGATTGTGTTCTGCAAAATTGTAGTGAAATGATGAATTGTATGGATTTGTGTTTGAAATGTAACATCTATGAACAAAGTGTTTCGTGATATTACTTGATGATAATCAAGTTGATGTGAATTTTTTGATAACATGAATTGTTTTGTTGTATGACAAGAGTGATCCATCGAGGATGCTTACTCAACTGACAAAACTCACCAAGATTGCAATGTTGACAATTTCAGGTTCGAGAGAGTAATGACTTAGCTTCTAAGGCTGCATAGGAGTGATTTTGTACTACTTTGAATATAAATCATAGCTCAGAGGTCGGTCAGTTGGGATTAAAGGATTAGTTTTTTTAATTTTTATTTAGTTTCCTCATATATGTAGCATATTTTGTAGACTGAGTTGTATACACTCTAGGATAATATTGTAAAAATATGGATGATATATATGTAATGCTACTTTATAAATTATGGATTGTGAAATGAAATAAGGAAATTTTGAATTTTAGTCAATGTGTTATTTATGGCTTATTTGTGATGCCATGTGATAAAGTGAAGTTCAAATAGTTAACACGCCACTTATGTCGGGCACGTGCACGTATGACTGTATAACGCACCTGCATATATCAGAGGAGAGTGGGTGTTACATACAAAGCTTCTGTCATGGACTTCCTTGACATGAAGCCAAATTGGTTTTCCGAGATTGAAGCATCCTTTCTCACTTGCTTCTCGATCACTTTGTCCCTTAACTTTATGGTGTGACTAAGTAATTTGATGCCTCTGTAGTTATTACAACTTTGGATGTCCCTTTTGTTCTTATATAAAGGCATTATCATACTAAATCTCCATTCATTTGGCATTTTGACAAACTTAAGGATCACATTAAAAGCTTATTTAGCCAAGTAATACCCTCTTAACCTAGGCTTCTCCGTACCTCTATGGGTATCTAATCAGGCCCTACTGCCTTACCACCCTTCATCTCCTTCAATATATTCTTAAGTTCATCCCTTGTAACTAGTTGGAAACAAGTAAATTATGAAAACTCTTGGACTGGCTAAGGTCACCTAAAAATATGTTATTTTCTATGCCTTCATTAAAAAGGCTATAGAAGTGAATCTGTCATCTTTTCTTGATGTCATTTTCAGTTACAAGTACCCTTCCTACTTCATCTTTTATATAACGAACTTGATCTAAATCTTATTCTTTTCGCTCTCAAGCTCTTGCTAACTTAAAAATATACTTGTTCCCATATTTAGTATTCATTTGTTGATAAAGTTTCTCGTAAGCTCTACCTTTGATTTCTGAGATCATCAACTTTGCTTCTTTCTTTGCCACTTTAAACCTTTCTCTTTTACCAACTCTCTTGATAGTTACACTCCTTATAAGAGTTGCAACTCCCTCCTACATCTGGTTAGCATCTCCTACGAAACTCCAATCTTCTCCAGACATCACTCTATCCTTAAATTGTTTCTCCATATCCCTTTTTAAATTCTACCATCTAATTCTCCCTCCCACATCTTGTTAGCATCTCCTACCAAACTCCAATCTTCTCTAGACATCACTTTATCCTTAAATTGTTTCTCCTTATCCCATTTTAAATTCCAACATTTGATTATTGTGCACCTCATATGATTTCTCTTCATCCTCTAATCCTTAAATGAGAAGATCCAAAACTAGCAGTCTATGTTGATTTGACACGCAAGCACTACGTATCACCTTACAAACCTTGCAGTTAGATCAGTCCCTTCATCTTATTAAGGAGTATTCAATCTGAGCCTTTATAGTTATATTCTCAAAAGTCACTAGTTGCTCCTTGTTTTTCTTG
This sequence comes from Erythroxylum shatona, assembly GCA_027568895.1. NCBI lineage: Eukaryota > Viridiplantae > Streptophyta > Magnoliopsida > Malpighiales > Erythroxylaceae > Erythroxylum > Erythroxylum shatona. The sequence goes on from JAOSBK010054490.1 coordinate 2,665, forward strand.
AAAAAATAATTGACTATCCCCAACTTAAACATTGCCAAAAAATCCAACAAAGTGGTTCCATTATCATTCATTTCATTGTCCTCGAAACCCCATGTGTTATAGAGTAACTATTTGAGGTTGCACCTATATGACCATTAAAATCTCCTCCTAGAATAACCCCCTCGTTGGTGGATATTTGCTTGATCACCTCATATAGCTCTTCCCAGAAATGACGTTTAATTTGTTTTTCTAGCCCTACTTGAGGCGTATAAGAACATACCACATTTATAACAAGTCCTTTCACCACAATCTAATTCTTAAAGTTAAGAGTCTCTTTAGTTGTTCAACTACATACCCCTGATGCTTTTAAAACCTATCATGGAAGAATGAAAAGTTAAATGGTGTAAGGATCATATTTCTTCATTTCAACATATTTATTAATTCTTATCAAACACTGAAGAACTTGATTTGGCAACCTTTTCTCTAAAACAAATTAGATGTGTATCTAGTGACTTCGATTTTGCTCACAATATTGGACAATGTGATTTTGGTCCTATATACAAGGTATTTTTATCTAACAATCAAACTTTTAGCTAGATACGGAGGACAAATATTGTACTTTTTTTAAAGATTGTCAAATCTTAAGAGGAAGTTGGGTACACTATTCAGGGCTTATTACCTGATGGTGAAATGATAGCAGTGAAGTAACTTTCCTCCAAATCAAGACAAGGAAATGTGAGTATATAGGCATGATATCTTGTTTGCAACACCCAAATCTCATGTAATTGAAGGAGATCAACTGATGTTGACATACGAGTAAATGCAAAATAATAGTCTTGTCAATGCTTTATTTGTGAGTCTTATGTTCTCAAACATCAAATTTATATTCTTCTAGTGGCATAATTTTGTAGGCGATGAAGACAATTACATTAACCTAGACTGGACTACAAGAATGAATATGTATTTGAATAGGCAGAGGTTTAGCTTTTCTCCCTGAAAAATCAAGACCGAAGATTGTGATAAAGTAAAGACACGCAAGATGGGGGTGAATTGTGTGTGATTTAAAAATTTTGCAGTTACTATCAATTCGTGTAAATGATAAGAACCTGCTAAATTTCAATAGAAAGATCTATAAATAAAAGAAGCCTATTAAAGTTTAAAAAATGAAAGGAGCTTGTTAACGTTCAAAAAGAAAGGAGTATGTTAACGTCAAAACAAAGGGAACTTGTTAACTTTCAAAAAGAAGGAATTCTATTAACGTTCAAAACGAAAGGAGCCTATTAACTTTCAAAATGAAAGAAGTCTATTAACGTTCAAAACAAAAGGAGTCTGTAGATAGAAGGACCCTATTTTAAAAGTGAAGGAGCCTTTTACAAGTTAAACACAAACGCTATAATGCAAAATTTTAAAAGTTAGGAAGGGAGAAAGAATGACAATATCGATTTATACTGGTTTGGTTTATAACGAAGCCTACATCCAGTCCCCAAGTAAACAACTTGAGTATCACCATAAAAATCCAAGTAGTAAATTTTAACGAGCCTCTCCAAGATCACATGTACATATTTTTTAAGGTTCTTCAAAGTTCCACACTTGTAGTGTTTAACAAGCTTGTATAAGCTCTTAAAAAAGTAGGGTTTATTTAATGTAAGTTTCAAGGAATAACAATCTCTCTCAATAAAGCGTTTTCATTCTAAGGCATAAGGAGTTTGATAAAGATATGACTTTCGAGAATATTGATGCTACTGAAGTATTTCAAAATTTTGACTTGTTCGCAAATGCAGTGACTCTTCCTTAAATAGACATTTTCTTCAACTAGTCATTGCTCCATTTATATTTTGAGTTAACTTTTAGTCTAAGGGATATTCAACTTCATCTTTGCTAGAATCTTCTAATTTCTAGATGTTAAGAATTTTTTTTACACTTTCTTGGAACTAATTATCAAATTATGTCATTGTTAAGATCCTTTCGATTATCGTGGAATCATTTTTAATAAATAAGGAAGTTCATTCAGAAGGTTTCTGCAAGAAAGAAAATATTTATCTTATAATTTTATGTAACATGCCATTCTCATATTAAGAGTTAGCATCCAAAAATACGGTACATATGAGATCAATGAGAGATTAAGAAAAATGCATTTTTATGTTCATACATATTGTTAGCATACACGCACTTGAATTTACATTTTTGCACATATTAAAATGATTGTATATGCATTCATTGAATACCGAGTATAGTTGACTTATATATATGAAAGGTGATTTTATTGAGAATTGTGGTTTATGTGTACTGAAAATTTAATTGGAAAATGTGTTTAAGGATTTTGAGTTTTTGGTGAATTTAGGAATAATTTTTGAAATTGTTGAATATGATTAGAATAGGAAAAATGTCGCTTGGTGAGTAAATTGATGGATGGAAATAGAGATAAGAAACAATTAATATTGGAGAATTTTAAAAATTGGAGATGACATTAGAATTTATGAGAAGATGTTATTGGGAAATTTGGTGATAATTGGAATTAAAAGATAGGAGTTATAGAACTAGTTCAATAAGAGCTAGTTAGTTGAGAAATAGTTAAAGCCTTAAAAGATGGATGAGTGACAAGTGTTGTAGCATCCCTAAACTATGTATCGAATAATCAACTCATAGGACTTTAGTTGTCTCCATATATATATGAAATTACTTTATTAGGCTGCATTGCATTTTGTCCAAATCTCTTATACAACATCATTGTATACTATAAAATCTCCAAATCCATACGATATAATTAATATCAGCATAATTCCTCAAAATTCTCTTTACTTTCATTGCTCATACGATTTATACGCTTTTCTTCAAGCATTTAACTATTCTTCTCAACTTTTCAAATACATTTAATATATCATCAAATTTTTCTTGGATCGTTTTAATCTTCAATACCATAGTACTGTCGGGGAAATTGTTAACTCAAACAGTTATTATCAACCTCCATGTGCCCCTTGATTAGTTCTCATAATTCCTTAAATAACTAATTACTCAATGAGGTAACATTATCTCACGTTATTTTCAATTTCCCAATTGACTTCCTTTCTCGAATGATTTTCTCAATTCATTCGATTTCTTTTTTTCACATTGAATTATTCTACTGTATGTTCATTTATACTAATTTCTCCACACATTTCACTTTATTTTCAATCTTAACTTCTAATGCTGTAATACATTCATCAGATCAAGTTTTGTATCTCTTGAACATATTTGCACAGAATATAACATGGACCTGTATACTCCTCATATTAGTAATTAATGTCTCCTTAAATTCGGGAATCTACTCATATAGTTGGATACATTACATCAAACATAATGCATACTCTCTCAGTAGCATATTCTACATTTTGTGCTTGTCTCTCTATCAGGAATAAGACTCCAATACTCACTTCTAAATCATTACATATTCATTTTTTATTTGTTCTTTTATTGATAATTCTTAATATAAACTATCTGATCAGCTTAATCTAACTCAATGAAATTCTTCATCAAAAGAAGATTTCTTGTTACTATCATCGATACTGTTCATGCAATCTTTAACTATCATTTGTTATCATCATCACATTATCAGCCATTCTTAATACCTTAAAAGGAACAATTTCTATCGTTCTTACAAGGTCACAATGTTTTAATCACCAAAACTCAATGAAGTAATAAACATAATTACTGTCGCATATGCTTATATGTGTATCATCAAAGTTATCCCATTTTATCATCAGTTATACTCCAATTTTCTAGGATTTACCTCTTCTAATATCTTAATGGTTCAACTTCCATATTGAGTGCATTAACTCTTCTCATTCAATTCTTCGTTTTTTCCTCATTCACCCATAAAATCCTATCTTGTGTGTATTTCTAACTCTCTTCTCACTACATATCCTTTCATTCATCTTATGAAAAGTCATTTGTGTCTATTTCATTTTCCCTTTACTCTTTCCTCATTTCTGTTTCATTTTCCTACTATCATTTTCTTATCTTCCATACATATATCCTTAATCAATTAAGAACTATTGATGCATAATCATTATGAAACTCTGATCTCAATTCTACTAATATCTTCTTATACCAGATCAAAACTCTTATCACAACAATTTAGCGATCATTCTAACTTCCAAGTTCAACCTTTCAAATCTACTTTGCTTGTGCACCTTAACTCTTGTCATTTCCACTTAGGTCTCTATTTCTTCTTAGTCAAATCATGAAAATATTTTCACATCCATATCAATTCAAGTACATATACATAAGAAAATTTTGTAACCATATTCACTAACATAATCACGAATATTGAATCTATGTCTAACATATCGGACTATATAATATTTCTTACTTCTAAATATCCACAAACTTTCATTTTCTCATATCATGAAAGAGTATCATTTTTCTCAGTAAGTTTACTTGACACATATTTCAAAAAATGCCTATGGAAGATCCTAATTTTGGGCTCTAATATCACAATGATTTGGCCACGATTTCGGAACCCCACTCCACTCTCAGAGTCATAAAAAGTGAGCAAATACATTTCTTCAAATTCAGGACAGATTTTGGGGAATCTAAAACTAGAATTACAATTTGACTTCTTTAGAACATTTGTTCCTCATTGTCGTAATTTTCTAATGACACCAAAATCACTCGATTTGGTTCAGAAATTTGAAAGTTAGAGCCCAAAAATTTTCAGACTATTATTAAACTGAAACAGTACATTATACTCAATTTCCATCCAGAACTTGAAAGTCGTAGGGACTGAATTGATATTTGACTCCTTCATATAATTTGTATCCTTATGTCTGTAGTTTATTTAGAAATAATAACATCTCATTCGGAGCTCTACAGATCAAGATATCACCAAAATATCTAGTATGCTTAGTAAAATATACAATTCATACTCTTCCAACACAAACCCTTACTTTGATTCAATCAATCATTTACAAATCAACATCAAAAGCTATAAAATTTCATGAAAAGGTAGAGGAAATGTGTTAGGAATCTATTAGTCAAGAATCACTTCACTTAATGGTCAGATAACAAAGTTGTGGCCGAAAGAATCAAAAAAGGTTTTGCCTTCAATCACGTTGAACATGTTTCGGGAAAATTTGCATAACTTTCTCTATAGTTGTCAAATTAAGGTCATCTTAGGATGGTTTTGAAAAGAACTTTGAGATCTACAATTTCTGTGCAGACCATAAGGAGCGATTATGTCATCTAGAGGGACAAAATTGAACCAGCCTAAAGGTTAGATAATACCAGACGAAAGGTCAAATGAAAGGATTCAGTCTAAGACCTATTTTGGAACAATTGGCATAACTTTCTCTAGAGATATCAGATCAAGGTCATTCTTAGATGGTTTGAAAGAGAACCTATATATATACAACTTTTATGAAGGCATCGAAGTGAGATTTTGTCATCTTGAGGGTAAAATTTGACTAGAAGAAAGGCTAGATGATAGTTGATGAAAGGTCATATGCAAGACTTCAGTCTAAGACCTATTTTGGAACAATTGTCATAACTTTCTCTAAAGATATCAAATCAAGGTCATTCTTAAAGTATTTGAAAGAGGACTTACAGATTTACAATTTTGTTGAAGACACAAGAGCAAGATTTTTTCATCTGGAGGGTCAACATTGTACTAGATAAAAGGATAGACGATATTAGATGAAAGGTCAGACGAAAGGCTTCATTCTAAGACCTATTTTGGAACAATTTTCATAACTTTCTCTAGGGATATCTGATCAGGGTCATTCTTGGACAGTTTGAAAGAAGAATTATAGATCTATAATCATAAAGACACCTAAGCAATATTTTGTCATCTACAAGGTCAAAATTGGACTAGACAAAAGGCTGAACGATACTAGACGAAAGTCTTCATTCTAAAACCTATTTTGGAACAATTGGCATAACATTCCCTAGAGATATCCGATTAAGGTCAGTCTTGGACGGTTTGAAAGAGGACTCAATGATCTACAATTTCATGAAGAACTAAGATTTTGTCATTTAGAGGGTCAAAATTAGACCAGATAATTCAGTCTAAGATGCATCGGACGATTCAGTCTACAGTGAATCAGACGATAGGCACCAGACGATAGGGTTTCTACAGGGTCTTCCTGACATCACCAAAAGTTCTAAATCACTAACTACACTTTCCAGAACATCTCCACTTATAAAAAATAACTTTTGACTCTTATTTCCAAAAATTTCATACTATATATTGTTGGAAAGCTAGAAAGATAAGATACAACTTTCTAGAAGACAACATTGTCTAATTCAACCTAGATTAGTCCAGATTTTCCTCTGAAGTTAGAACACAAATTTTACCCCTATCTAAGACTTGAAATTTGCACTGTAAAAACTTGGAATGTCCTGAGCATAACCACTCAACTACAAAATTGAATTCATTAAACTCTCAAATCTCAACTCATTTGTCTCATCACATTCAACTACATGTCATTGTTCATAATTCCTATCTTTCTTTTCCATAACATATATATATATATATATATACACACACACACACACACACAAAAATCAATAATTCATGTTCAAAATCATCAACTCAAGTTGATAACTTCTTCGCGTATATTTAATTTCAACTCACATCATCCATGCACAATTCATATTTCATTAACAACAAAAATAAGAATTTACAGCTTTAATGGCATTCCAAGCCAGATTACATTATTAATATCAAAATCCAAAATCGAAAAGATACAAAACCCCATTAATTCTTGAATTTCATCTAAAGTCTTGCTTTTACAAAATCTAACTTAATTTACAAAACATTGCAAAAGTAGTATGATTCCTTGACAATTAGTTGCTCGATCTTATTTTCTTCACCTAAAAATCATTGAAATGTTCATTTGTCATATAAAAGCTATAATGAATTCATAAATGCTTCGTTCTCAAATTCTCAGTGAAATTCACAATTCTAGCTTAAAACTCAGTTAAAATATCATCACGTCAACATAACATATACATTTAACCATTAACACAAAACACTCAAATTATGCAACATACTTGATAATTCAAAGATGCAATACACAATCAAATGGCTTGAGAGCTCCGTGGAACAAAACCAGAAACCAAAGTTTACACTGTGAATAAAACAAGTACGATTTCTTTTTATCTTTTCGTCTCAAGCAGGCAGCCAGAAGAAGGCTATATTTCAACGTGCACGTGACTAACAAAACTGATTTCTCTCTTGCCCAAACAAAAGCACATATTCATGCTCAAGTCATTTCATCATATGCTCATACTTTCTTGTTCTTTTCATTTACACAAAATTTCATGACATTTTTCAAGGAATTAAATAAAATGTTTCAAAACCATTTTCCATTTCATCATCAAAATTCATGCACCAAACATGTAACAATTTCTTAAATCACTCAAAAGCAATAAAGCAACATTTATGAAATAATTGAAATCATTTTATTTTCTTAATTTGAAAAGGCATTAGTGGCTCATTACTCAATTATAAACATGTAACTCACCTTGATTTTCTCGCTTAAAACTTTGTTCAAAAATAACTTTGCTAAAAAATGCCTCTACTCTTGCTCCTCTTGCCTGTCTTGATTCATTTTATCCAATAACAAAAATCCCACTTAATAAGGTTTTTAATTGAAAATCTCACAAAGCGCAATCACTAAAATTGGTTATAGAATACCTAAACCCATGCATTTACTAAGTTTTTGAACTAAATCTTTCTAAAAATCCAAAAGATTCAAAATCATCTTGCCTTGATTCTTCATTAAATGAAGAGATCTTTGGCTCAAATGGAAGCTTTTCGCTTCCTCTACCTTTTTCCCTTCTTGAACAACCTCAAAATCTCCCTCAAAACTAAGAAATGATGAAACCCTAACTATCTTTCCTTCTTTTCCCTCCTCTCCACCGAAACTCTCTTCTTTCTCTCTTCTATTTTTGTTCTTCTCTCTTAATTCATGTTTTTCTCTTCATAAAAGAACAAAACAACATTTCTTCTTCCATTTCTACCCTTAATGAGTCCAAAAGGTCCATTTTACCCTTCCTCATAGGCTTTTGTTTTTAACATTAGTGTCTTGCCAAAAATATCCTTGAACATTCTTGTAACTTTAACACTTTAATTCTACTTACTCATTCAATAAATCGTACTAACTTTGACATAATTATTAACTCCAAAAATAATTAATCCAATAAAACTAATAATTTACTTAATCATGTTTAACTTCATTGAAAAAAATTTCGAGGGCCAACACCCTTTCGGTAACGATGTCCTTCTGTTTCCTCTGAAAATCACCTTCTTACCATTACCAAGATCAAATTCTACCTCCTTGAGACTATAGTCTATCTTTGCACAATATTTCTCTATGACATCCATTCCCAGTATAACATTTAGACCTTTCAATTCCAAAGGCAATAAATCTACTACCAGTCTAGCGCCCTCAATAAATAGTTCACAATCTCTATATAGTTGACTTATTGTCACCTTCCTCCCTAAAGGAGTACTAATAATAAACGGACTATCTAATGACAAATTTAGTCACTAAATATAGATTAGAAAAAGATCATTATGAATGAAGATATAACTATTTATAATTTTGTATTAATAATAATGGCTTAATTTTTATTAAAGGACTAGATATTGCAACTACTCTTTATATTTTATATAATTAAAATTTAATTCATAAACGCAATGAAATCATAGAACATCAAAGAATTCCTCATTAATATAACAATAGATTTACTTGGATTTATTAATTTGATACCATAAGTCCTTATTATATTTAAGCATTTAACCTATTTGTAGGCTAATGTAATCTTATTTAGGAAAATAAGTGGAAGCAAGTTGATGATTATAAAACTAGATTGAAGAAGAAATTATTGATAAGTACAACTAAAAGACTTACAAAGAAGCACTAATTAGGAGGCAATATAACTTTTAGGTGTTTTTGTTTTATTTAGCAATTTATAGTATTTTCATAGCGGTTTATTTATTTGGATAGCTTTAGTCTTATGATTCTAATTGTTTCTTGAGTCAAGATTTGATGAGGTTTCACAAGCTATGAAGGCAACATCACCCCTATGCATTAGAGTAAAGAAGATTTCGCCAACATTGAATGGATGTTAATAACATCAAGGGAGAACCAATTATCCTCACCTCCTCATATTATTTTTCATCATTCTTTTGTGTTTTGTACATTGAGGACAATTTAAATATTAAGTGTGCGAGAGGAATTTAGTAGTCAAGCTTGTCGATTTTGTTATAATTAGCTTAATAATGAATAATTCAAAAACTTACTTTTAATAAGGATGTTGATCAAGATAATTCATCATAAGTTTGGTTGTGATTGTGATTCTATTTATTTAGGCAAATAGTTATAAATTTTGATGATTAAATTGATTTCAATTTAGTTCATTAATTTTAAGAATTGTTACATGGTTTACATTATGATAACTTATGTCACTACAAGAAAACAAGGCATTTTGTGACATTTTTAAAATGTCACAGAATGTCCAAAAACTTCGCAGAATGCATTCTGCGATGTTTTAAAAAACGTCACAAAAAATGTCGTCAAATGTGGTATAGGCAAAAGGTTTATGCGACCTTTTTTATAAAACTTCGCAAAAATGCTGAAATTTTGTGATGTTTCGAAAAGCATCACTAAAAGGTTGGACAATCCGTGAAGATTTTAAAAAATGTCACAGAATTTTTAAAATTTTGTGACGCTTTCTAAAAATGACACAAACTGCGACATTTTTTTTAATGTCGCGGAATGTCTTCAGCAACGATTTTATTATTATTTTTTTCATTTTTTGAAAATCATATTAATTTAATATTTTTTAATTTTAATAATTGTTTTTTAAAAGACAAATTTTTAATCTTATTTGTTTAATAACTATTCAATATTATTTATTTAATAATTTTTCAATTTTTTAGTATAACATTAATTTTAATAATTATTCATGTATCACAAGAATTTCATATCTGTAGATAATTTATTATTTAATTACAATTCACAAACATATCATAATAAACTAATTAATATCAAAATACACTAACCATGATTCGCAAACATATCATAATATACTAATTAATCTGAAGGGTCATCTATCATCTGACTACCAAGAGTCCTTTGTTGAGAAAACATCCATCATACACTGTACAAGTTTTAAGACATAAGATAAGGAAGAAATGTTGTAGGTAATTTTGGGAGAAGAAGTAGCAGTATATCAAATGCCAAGTGCTTGTAGTCGTGAGATGATTGAAGAAGAGATCCCTCTATGACAACTTCACTAACGGGCTGGATATTTTTTGAAACTTCTTCCTTAAATGAATTAGGCTTTTGACTTTTCTTGTGCTTTTTTTTATTACTACAAGCTGACACTATGTCTTCACCAACAACAACTATAGAGCTTCAAGTACATGACTAACCAAAGCTGAAAGCAAAGTATCAAGATTCGCAATAGTAGTGGCCCCTTCAATCCATTCATGAAGCTGTGGAGCTTCAAGTACATGACTAACCATAGCTTCACTTGGCTACTACAATCATAAGGCACATAACATATAGAAACAATAAAGCAATCATATAAAATAAATCATAAATTACTGTGTCTAAATTTGTGCAACAACAAAAAGAAGTGAAAAGAACAACAAAAGTCTGCATGGAAGCACCAAAAAGAAAAGAAAAAATTTGCATAAGAGAGGGAAAGAGACTGCTCCTCATGGAAAGTTCTTAATCCCAAGGCAAATAATATGCAGGTTGAAGATAGAAGTATTCACCCCCAACAGAACTAGCACATGTAAACTATTAACAGAAACCTATTGAAACTATGAATAAAGCAACACCAATAGAAGTAGCATCACAAAACACTCTCCTTGTTTGGTCAAAAAGTATGAAACATCATAGTTAATTTTTCTTCCATTTACGTAAATGATATACCTTTTCAACCAACTCTAAAATAACTACAATAGCAGGTTCTTGTAAATACTGCTTCTTTGATGCAATGCTAGTGAATTCCTTAATCAAGGGTGAATTTTAATCAGAAACCCACTCTTCAGTAAGTCTCCCTGAGCGGGCAATAATACCCTAAAAAAATAAGTGACCAAATGACAATCCCATACTTCCTACAACGTTACAAGAAGACTTCAACAATCTTATTAGAAGAAAGAGCAACTAAATACATTAATAAATCCTCACCCACCTAACCCTTCATTGATGAAGAGACATGTAACAAGTCAATTATCACCTTCAATAGGGAGTTGAAATTGATGTTAGAAATTGTACCAATTAATGCAGTCAAACCTACTGCAAACCCTTGTCTTGCATATTGTAAAAGAACAAAGATTATTTATTAAATAGAAAATAGTTAACAATAAACCATATAAAGCTCTAGTAATTCTATTTATATGTTAAGACAATTTAGATATCTGAAAAGAAATCATAAAGCACCAAACGATAAGTTCAATTCATCATAAGTTGGTGTTATAATTAAAACATATCCAAAGATGTAGTGTCAAGTGAACAATTCATAAGTGAACATTTGTCAATATAACATCTTGACAAATGTATAACTTCTTCCTTCATCAGCTTTGTTTTGCAAGCAATTTCTAAGTTAAGCCTTATTTACCATCAAAAACCTTCCATCTAGTTCCTATGCATGCAAACAAATTGAAACATCTCAATGGTAGATAAAGAAGTCTTATATCAATCACATGACTTCTTATAAAGCAATTAAGCAATTACTAAGACTTGTCTGAACCTAAAGGCACCCAGCTTAACTCATAATTGAAAGTGAACTTTCAAAAATGTGGACTAGTCATCTTGCCAAGATTCACAAGTGAGATTCATGTCAAATAAAAAAATGCAATCTTGCTTCACTCCAGGAATATATAAATATCTTGATGGTAGTAGATACAAATCATTTTTAGTAGGAAATTTTGTTTATTAAGATCTAACTCCATAGAGTTCAGCCACTATCTTATAAAGGAATTGCTTTGAATTTTACTTGTATATACGCTCGCACTCAAAGGGCTAGTAGAAAAGGATAATTTGTACTTGTAATGACATGATGATTCCTCTTTTAACCACACAATTAACAAGGAATACCATACTTCATCAAACTGTCAGAAACAACAAATTCTCTGTAGAAAGGGGGCAAGGAAAAACTTACATAGCGGTAAAACAACTCCATAACCTTCTCAGCTTCTTCAACAGTACTCATAGTGACAAACCCAAAACCACGACTTGTATCTGTCTCTTTTTTATAAATAACCTGCAAATCTAATAAAATTCTAGACATTAGTAATCAGAAAACAACAAATCCATACCTCCTTAAATCTCCAGGAACAAACTCAATACTGAATTAACACATGGAAATAGCTAACCTTAGTAATCTAAACAGTTCTAGCTTTCTCAAATATCATATCCAAATTCTGACTGTCAACATTATAAGGCAAATACCTAACAAAGATTTTGGCATCCTCTGGTGGTGGCTCAAAAGCTTCATCACCATCTTCTTCACTCTCTCCTTCACCTTCAATGGCCTCAGTAACTGAATCCTCTCCCTCATCTTCCCAGTCGGATGCTCTAGTTGCTTCAATATTGTCACTCTCTTAGTTTCCCCAGATGGGTCATCTTGCTCAGAGTCGGACAATGTAATGGTGGTATTGTTGTCTTCCTCTTGTTGGGCCCAATCCGATGTCTGGGTAATAACAGGAATAAGGGACGAGAAGTGGGTCTTCAATTTGAGAGAGAGATTAGAAGAAAAGGAGTGAGAAAGTTGGAGTTTTAAGCGTCTGGGTGTGACATAAAAGTAGTTGTGAGGAGGGGGTTTTGGTTTCGGGAAGTGAGAAGAGAAGGGAAAGCCAGTAATGAAGAGTCTGTCATTGATAAGGTGTTGAAGGTAGGTGCTATAGAGAAAGCTGCAGATAAAGAGAGCATAAAGGAAGGGAAGAAGGGTTTAAGAGGATAAGGGTGTGTAGGCCACTGGTGAGGTGAGGTAGGAGAAGAAGAATAAGGGAAGGGGCTGTGAAAGAGAAATGAAATAGTCTTACATTTGCCAAAAATTGCTTAGGTCTGGGACACGTTCGAAATGGCACGTTTCATAGAGACAAGGAGCTTGGGGTAAAAAAAATGGGGCATTTGGGAGAGGATAGGGGGTTGCGGGAGGGGGAGATTGGAGGCGGTTGTTCAACTTTGGAGGTGGGTGATTTTGGTCCAAACGAGGGGAATCAGGTGAGGATGTAAGAGAGGATTGGAAAATATTTAGGGTTAGGATCCATGATTACTCTGTAAGAATAGAACAGAGATTGATTAGTAGAGTGTGTAGTGGATGATGATAAATGTGTGTATCTATATATATATATATATATATAATGGTGATTTCGGCAATGCTCTCGAACCAGAAGTGTATTTAAGATTTTTGTGACATTTTCTTTAACAAAACTTCGTGGAATCTATTTCGCAACGTTTTATTGATAAAACGTTGTGAAAAGTGTTACAAATCTACGACGTTTTAATAAATCGTCAAAAAAATTGGAACATTTTGTGACATTTTTTAAACATCACAAAAAGTTTGAACATTTTGTAATGTTTTATCCAAAAAAGATCCTGAATAGTATGTTTTTCTTGTAGTGTGTATAATTTATACATGTATTAAGTTAAATTTGAATTCTTTTTTATCATTTTCAATACCCTATATATAAAACGAAAGAAAAAAGAAAAAAAAAGAAAAATTGTATGTGAATAAACTAGCATAAATAATTTTATTCTATTGGCTTTGCACCATTAAAAACTTTGAAGTTAAAAAGTAGTGCTAGTAGCCATTTTAGATAGTGACATACATAGTTGAGTAATAGGGGGGCATTCATGATAAGGTATTTACTCTTGCATTAATATGTGACTTTTCAAACAAGCATCTAAATGCTCCTATATTGTTTAAATTTAGTGTTTTGTCTTATACAAATGTTTAAAGGTTTTAGTATTTACTTGAGGATATATAAATGCTTAAGTGTTGGGAGAGTCTGATAAGTGCTTAATTATTCACATTTTTAGGTTTATATTTAGTGCCTTTGCATATCCTTGATTAATGGTCCATTAAACTAATAACCATATTCCTGTTCTCTAATATAAAAATAAAAAATTGCACAAATTAATGGTCCATTAAATTAGCCTAACTCCATTTGAACAGGTGACATATAGAATGTCATTTGTGTTGGAACCGAAACCCAACTGCTTAAAACGTAACACTTTCACTCTTGCTCTGATACCATCTATGTTGGGACCCGATCCGGAACACCGGATCCCAACCGAAAGACGAAGAACGGAAACGAAAAGAACGAAACCGAACG